>PVIC010008959.1:21795-46913 GCA_004025085.1 Thryonomys swinderianus | reverse complement strand
AAAAAAAAAAAAAAAAAAAAAAAAAAAAAAAGTATGTTAAAGGACTTGTTAGAGACAATATAGCAAGCATTCCACACACATTACCAACATTTGCATAGAAATAGAATTAACGAACAAGAACTGCATTTTGAGGGAGGACCATAATGTAAAGCTCAATCCCTGGGACCTGGGAACTAGAATATTTCTGATTTTCTTCCTAGTTCTCGTAAGAATGAATTTTTTAGATAATTACCAAATTACTCTCTTTTACTTCAGTTTCCCTACCCGCAAAACTGACCCTAGACATATCTACACTATCAAATATCAAAGAACATTAAGTGGATAAATATATGTAAAGCTGTTAAAATACTGGTTGATTTAAATGTCAGCTATTACTGGTCAGTATATTTCAACCTGAGAAGAGAAATATGTTTTCGAGTCACTCAACCAGTTTGAATTACTCAGAAGCACTATTATATGTGATAATCTCAGAGAGGTTAAGCAGGGAAATTACATAATCTTACTCTGCAGAAATCTCCCCAGAGGAGAAATGAAGTGTGAGAGAGGAAGGAGAAAAATCAGGTTTTCTTACAAGCTCAGGTAATTCTCTGAAAGAAAGCTATAGACATCAGAATAGGTATATCATTGATATAAAATAGAGTAATGAAAGTAAAAAGGACAAATTTTAGCCACCAACTGAATATAGAAAAATACCCAGGCTTCTGCCTTAGTGGCCAGAACGAATGGAATTATCTTTGTTTAAATGAAAATTAGAAATATAGAAAATGTACTTTACTTGTCTTCTTTCTGTCAAACAACACAACACAAAACAAACAAACAAACAAAAAAGAATGAGGATGTGCACTTACTCAAAACAGCTACAAAGGATCACATCCAAACAGAGGATATTGCCTCTGGCCTTCTGAAGGGATGAGGTATTTTGCAGAACTCATAACCTACTGGTTTCCTTTCTTCAAGGTCAAACAGCACAAACACATAAAGGTATCTGCCTTGTACTTACTATTAATGTAATAATTCAGTGGCCTCAGAAATTCTACTACCAACAATTTTCCAAGTGAGATGATACTCAGAGTGTTTTAGTAATGCAACTATTTGTTAATAAAGCTGTGAGTTAATATTCTCAGATGCTGTTTAAACCTGAGATCCAATAAACAATGCAAGATAGAGGACACCACTGGAAATGTGAATTTTGCCCATGAGCACTTAGATGGACAAGTTATTTTTCACAAAACAAATGATCAGTCTTCTCCAGATGGAAAGAGAGTCTTTCTGGAGTGAAAGAAGAATCATAATTGAAGCCATCAAAGAAGTAGAAGAAATAGGTCAACCTGGAGCTTGGGGTTGTAGAAAAGAATCAAGAAATAATACATCTCTATGAGTCTCATATCACCCCAAAATGTATGAGATCAGATCATACAGCAGGGTAGCAAGATCTCAAATTCCAAATAAATCTAGGGGACACTGGTACCAAGAAATTGTACACAATTCTTGGAGAAAATTGATGTAATATGGCACGTTGATAGAAGAGCCAACAAGGTTTTTATTTTAATGATAGAACTGAATTCTGAAATTAAGCACAGCAGGTAGGAAATGGATCTAGCACAGATGTCAAAAGCTATCACTGACTTTTGTGATAAAACACTTTTTTTCTTCTTAAGCCCAGGCCAGTGGCCTATGTAGGTCAATGATGTCAAGCAGGAAAAAAAAAAAAAAACAAACATCACAAGTGCTAGTGTCTTTCTGAGGAAGTTTTGAAATGTTACTGACATCCAGAGATTCTTTTCTTTCAGCAAATCTTTCATTATCAAGTAGTAATAACAGAATTGTCATATTTTCCAATGATCACATTTCACTGAATAACAGACAAAAAGTGTATTTAAAAGAGTTGGAAAAAAAAGTTAAAACAAACAGACATCACATTTCAAACCAGCACTGATACAGGCTATATTTGGATGGTCTGAGTATACCCTTTATATTAACTTTTATACATATAATTTAATAATATTTATTTTGATATTTAAACTGATTCTCTGGGAGTAATTGTCCCTCCCATTTTCCAACTTCCCACACAACAAATGATGCTGTAATTTTGTGACTGTTTTTTTATTACTTTTTTTCATTATTCAGTAAACTATATTGGTACATTATATACACAGCTCACAATCACATAAAACATTGGGGAATTTGTACCAATATGTGACTGATTTTTAATTGATTTCTTATTTAATTCCTTGCTCACTTCAGTCAGTACAATCCTAATGTTGGACTCAGTTGAGAGCAACAAATTTTGTTATCATTTATCACTGTTTGAAAAGGACAAACCAACACAAACTTGAAGTTATGTTCTCTAATCAAAATGATATTCAGTCACAGGAAATTCATGTGTCATAGAAAAAAGCACATACAATTGAATTTTTGGCACTAGAAAACGTGATTACATGGGATAATTCAGAAATCTTTATCTCTAAGATCAGGCTTGAGAACAATAAAAGCAGAGCAATAGACAGGAATAAAGTCATATTCTAAGGGAGTAGGCTTCTTTTTGTAGTGAGGAAGGCATGCAATCTCGTTATGAATGAATTCATTTCAAATGAATGAAGTTTCTGTACATTCTTTTATGATACATAAAATGGGTATGTAATAATGAAAGACAAGTTTTCTCTACTGCTTATAGGCATTAATGTGAAAGTGTCAATAATTAAAAGCAAGTGCTAAAATTATATGACATAGACTCTCGTTTTGACCAAAATAGTTATAGGACTCAGACTTACTCTAATATGATATTCAGACAGGCAGACAGACACAAAAATAGCAAAAACTGAAGTTTTTGGTGTTAAATAAATTCCTGAGAACAGTTGCTTTGGACTGAGATCTTGGCTTATGCCTGAGCAGATCAAGCGAGAGCAGAATGGAGTCAGTCATACTATGGGCTATGTGGATATGCCACATATCCACACTGAAGTCTGAATCATGCCAGTTTTTTTGCAAAAACAGGATTCCCTGCTACCAGTCAGTAGCTAACCAGAAATGGCTCAGTTTATGTGAGCTGGCCTCATAATAAAGCTTTTCTGTTTTAACCATAAAGGGAAAACACTTTGCAAATAAATGATCAACTTTCAATTCTCAGTTATGTTTTCTTCAGCATTTTTTGCCTACAAGGTTGACCACCTTCGCTACATTCCTCAGAAGATTCCTTCTATCCTATAGAGTGAGATATTCCCTAATTTTAGAGTAGTGAATAAAACTGTTACATTTTCAAACCAAATTTTGTCCTTTGAGAACAAAACATACCAAAAATAATTTTCAAGACTTCAAATGGGCCAGGAAAAGATGAATGAATTCAAGGAGCTGAATCCTGATTGCCTGCACCTCCAGAGCCTCTTGCCAGAAAGAAACAACATAAAGCACGGAGGCACAATGGAGAGAGCATGTGCGACAAGTTTAACAGGTAGGATTTAGAGTAAGGAAAGCCCAGGTTAGAGTGTGCAGTGCGGAGCACCAAGAGGAGAAGTGCACAGAACAAGAGTTCTAGGACCAAGGGGTTACCTTCTATGTCAATGAGCATTGGTGTCAGGGAAGAAACCAAGAGGAAGAATCAGAAGGAGCAATAGTTAGCAGGCAGGGCCAGAAGCAGCTCCTACTGTCACCAGATAGGCTTTGTTTCAGTTTTAGAGAAAATTAATTCAAGATCGAAAATTGCTCTGTCTCAAGCTAGAAAAGATTAGAAGAAAGAATTAGAAAGATCAAAATATTACACAAGGAGCAACCACATCCCAGGACAAAGGATTAAAATATTTAAAAGAAGTACACAAGAATTTATAATACCTGACACTTTTTTCAAGAACTGTCACCATGGATGTATGTATACGGGTAACTAGTGAGAAGAAAAACAATCAGTGTACACTGCCCTAGAAGTGGTACATATGATATGATTAGTATCCAAGTCCATTAGGATAATTCTATTATTTTCCTACACTTTTGCGCATCAAAAGAAAGATGACTGCAGCAATCAGAGAAATGAAAAATACAAAATACACCCCAACTACTAGAAATATCTATGTTACAAATTGCTGGGTGGGCTCAACAGTACACTATACACTGCAAAAGGAAATGTTAGCAGACCGAACATACCAGTAGTATTTCTGGAGCTTCCTTTATAGCCAAACAAAAATATTTTAAGTCATTCTACTTGGCTGTTAATTATTGATTCTCAATATAAATCTGGCTAAATCCACCAACAGTAGCCATGCTACTGCTTCAACATTAGACTACCTTGAAATTACTTCTGAAGGATTAATTAATCTGTCATCCTTGATTTAAGGCTCAGCCAAAGTCTTTGGACTTGAGCAAGATGCAGACAAACTTTTTGTTGAGGTATAACACACATCATTTGGAATCTAACAGCCAGTACAGTCCCTCTTCCCAGGAGAAATGTCCTGAGGCTGGCCTTTACCAGCAGCATTTCTATTAGCTTTCTGGTCTTCTGAACTTCCGAACCAGAGTCTCTCATCACATACTGCCTAAAGCATCCCAGCTCTTCTTTTTCAGCTGACACCACCAAGCCTTTCCTAACTCCCCCTTTTCCCACAAGCCAGATCCAAGTGCTTCTGAACTGCACGATCAGGTACAGTCACAGCAACAACCTAATTTCTCTGGCACCAAATTCTGTCTTAACTACTTTTCTTGTTGCTGAGATGAAATATCTGGCATCCAAAGTTAAAGGAAAAAAGTTTGTTAACATCACAGTTTGTATGGGTTGTGATTCATAATTGCTGGCTCCAACTCAGGGTGGCAGAGTAGACAGGCATTGCGAAGAGGCAGTTCATGGTGGCCATAAGGCAGCAAAGTAACAAGAGATGACAACAGCTCTTTTTAACCCTCATATTTTTTCAGGCTACTTAGGAAGGGTAGCCCTGACACCATTTATCCTAGTGCCCTTATCTTAGCATTGCACCAAAATTCCACTTCAGTGTCACACATTCTAGATCCAGCCCCTTCTGATAAAGGCCCACAATACAACTGCACGAGGCTTTGAGGGACATTTAAACACAAGCCATAACAATCCTTATTAAAATCTAAGGTATTTATCTCACGAGCAGTGAAAATATGGCATAAAAATTTCTATTTTGGAAGATGAGTAAGTTTTAGAAATATAAGGAGCAATGATTTCTCTCTAGTTAAAAATTCTGCATTGTGTACTTAGGGAATTGTTACAAGAATGATCTCGTAAATATCCTTACCACAATAAAAGAAAATAAAGTAAAATGAAATGAAATAAAATTCCATAAATAAATGTGTATTGTGGTATTGTGGCTACATTTTTTAATGGGAAGACATTAGAAAAGAGTTCTAAAACTGTAGTGTTTCCATTCAATTAAATATTACTTCAGCATAAAAAGAAACAAACTCTAGATTTAGATAATAATATTGGTGTCTCAAGTAATAATGCCAAGTAAAGGAAGCTAGCAAAGAGTTGTGTGGCAGTGCTCTAAGAAACGCAATGTCATATAATATCGTCAAGAGGCAAATATCAGAATCTACTTAGGCAAACCTAGGCAGTGTAAGTCAGTGGTGACGAACCTGTGGCATGCAGTCATTTGTTTTTCTTTGGACACAGCAGTTAATGTATGAGTTGGTTTTGCTAAACTAAAATCTCAGTTTTCAGGTCTAATTTCAGTGTTGGTCCTCTGTGATAAGTGACTGGGATCTGGACTATGGTGTGGGCACACGTCCCAGAAAAGTTAACCTTCCTTGGTCCATCACTAGACATGGCCTTGATGTAATCAATAGAAGCAGAGAACATGTCATGTATTAAGTTGCTGTTGGCATACTGTTTTACATTATTCTTTTGTATAAGTAGGAATATTCTAAAAATTATGAAAAGAACATAATAAATCTATAAACCAGTAACATATCACATATAATCTTTGCCAAATAGTATGTACTATTCATATTTATACGTGCTATAGTTTTACATAATTAGCAGTCTAGAAAGCTGGTTTGTGCCAGCATCAATACAAACATATGAGGGGAACAGGGATATAGTTCTGTGGTTCCAGTGCCTGCCTTGGAAGCACAAAGTCCTGAGTTCGATCCCTACTACCAAAAAAATACACACACACACACACACACACACACACACACACACACACACACACACACATGAATGGCTGCTGTAGTACAAAGGTAAGAAGACTGCAATGTCTCTAGGCAATAAGATTTTACAATTCCCCTAGAGTGTGATGTGACTATTTTTGTACATGTAGTTTGTCACTGATTGGGAACATCATTTTGTGGCCTATGGTAGTACATCCTATTTGGCCTCACTAATGCAACACTCTGTAAAACAAAAATCTATAGCAATAGAAATCACATCAGTGCCGGGCATGGTGGCTCACTCCTGTCATCCCAGCACTCAGGAGGCAGAGACAGGAAGATTGCTGGGTTCGAGGCTTGCCTGGGCTACATAGTGAGCTGAGGGCCAGCCTGAACTACAAAGTGAGACCCTGTCTCAAAAAAAAAGAAATCACATCAGTGTTTGGTTGACTGGTGTTGGAATATGGAGACAGGGATTATGAAGTGACTGAAGAATCTTTGGGTGTGATGACTATGCTCAATATGTTCAGTGAGATTGTCTTTGCCTGTGTATGTCCCTATGTCAAAACATATCTGATTACATGATTTAAATCTGTACATTTAAATGTGTCATTGTAAACCTATTTTACTTCAACAAGGCTATTAAAAACTTCAAATGTATCAAAACTCTAATCATTATGAAGCTAAAGAAAATTTAGAAAGAATTACCTTTTATAGAAGTGAGTTTAGATTATTATGTGACTACATGAAAGTGCCATGCATCCATTTCCATGAGGTCACAAAAGTTTATTTTTTCCAGGTTAAGAATGGGTATTTCCAAGCTGATAGAGCAATATGTGCTCACGTAGTAGAGGCTAGAGTTGAACTAACAGCACAAAGATTCCAGACAGAGTGTGACAAAGAAATGTCAGCAATCAAAACTATAAGTATTGTCCTTCCCATCGTATTTTTTCTGACATTGTGAACCCATATTTCTAGGACACACGTTTGTCATTGAGGCAAAAATATAATGTCTGATGATTTGATAAAACACAGCTAAGCTCAATAGAAAAGAACGGATGTGCATGGGGTGTTCGGGCACAAATTCAACTCACAAAAACTATTCCATCCTCTGTCACCTTTGCTTTTACTCTATTTTTATATCAGACTTCTTTTGAAGGGAAAAAAAGGAGGGGAGAGTGCAGGGTACTGAACCCAGCTTGTGCTGGTTGATGGGAGACATCAGGCTGCTGGGATACCAAAGCGTACTCCAGAGACCTGTCCTACAGAACTTTGTGATAGAAACTCTGCTCCTCCGTGTTCTGTAGACAGAGAATCTAACAAATAATCCAGCTGGAAAAGATTGCCTGTGTTGTGTTAGAGTTTTCCAAACTTATTGAATGTTCTAATTTTGTATATTTTAGAAAGAATTACATTTTATACAAGTGAGTTTATTTACCACACTCCACATATTCATTTGCCTTGTAATAAATTACATAAATTTACACTGTCTTGATCTGTCATGTAATTATAAAACATACAAATGTTTCAGTGAACTCTGATAGAATGAATCTGCATGCCCACATATGTTTAATCTTGCCTGGTGATCCCTCCTGTGGTCAAAGTGCCTTACCACAGACAGTCCTGTGATATGTTAGCTTGTCAGTGTTTGTGGAAGTAAAATTATCTAAGCTAGTACAAATCACTTGAGAATAGTTTTGTTAAAAAGTATTATTTGGGACCTCACCTCTGGACTCAGAAAAGAATTTTTTTCTCCGCTTTTAAAACTGAAACCATTTCCAATTGCATGTTTTTTTTTATTAGTAAATAGATAACAATGTCTGTACAACGAAGATATTCCAGTTGTAGCTTAATCCTTCATTTAATAAGCTATTACAGCAAAAAATATAGCTTTCTTCAATCTTACAAGGTCTAGTGAAATGTATCTTTTTAGAGAAACTTAACTGGCTCCCATGCATGTCAAATACAGAAACTTAACTGCCATTCCAAAATGTAAAATTTGTCTCATGATGAAAGGAGGGGACATATTGGATTTTAGGAGATGTAAAACTCATGCAAACTACATGATAACAGTTATCAAAGTCCTAATGGGCTTCGCTATTGCTCTCCATAAGTCATTGCAAATATGAAACATCCATTGCTGGCTCTTTTTATTTAATGAATAAATTGAGTTTATTGATATATTTTAGGAATACATTATGATCATACTCCTCACTGTCAATTTATACCTGTACATAATATATCTTGATTCTTATTTTTTCCCTATTCTCTTACCATCCTTTCAACATACACCCCCTCATACCTCTTTGTTTCTACTTTTCCTTTTTACCCAGCTCTTTAGAAGAGTAAATATTTGTGAAGGAAAACTTCATAAACTAGAAACTAATTACCAATTGGCTTCCACCCGATTTTTATAAATTAAACTTTAGCTCCACTGAAAGAGTATATTCTAAAATAAGCTGAATCAGCAATATTTACAAATGCGTAATCACTAGGGATGAGGTTACATTTTTAAACAGTGGCTTACCTAACATTTGTACTGTTTTTATTTGTGTATTTTTTGTGACACATTCTACCAAAATTATCATGAAATATTTAGTTCTACAAAATCTTAACTCCAGTAAAATGATCTGCATTTAATTTATTTTATATGTGCCAAAGCCATAAAGTACAAGCTCTTTTATTTAGACTCTATCTTCCTGACATTTCATTCAGTTGTAACCACTTGCTTCTACTAACATAGTTTATAACCTCTATGTTTCTATATTCTTTATATTCCACTGTATTATAGTTAGAGATAAATTCCATGCATTCTGGAGAAATGGAGTTATACAGAAAAGAAAAAAGATGTTAGAAAGGAGAAAAGTACAAGAGAATCTAGTATAACAAATTATTCATTTCACGTACACCATGTCTCCGTTTGCATATGAGGAAGAAAAACAGAGCATATTGATTGTTGTGTTTGTGTTTGGCCCTATTATGCTAGCTCACATTTTCACAATTAATCTTTAAAACAATACCTCGAGGAACAATAATAAAAGAAAATGGCACATGGGGTGGTAAAGCTTGTCCCAGGTTATAGATATGATCTTCACACTAGTGCTCAAATTTTTATCTTTCAATTTTAAAACCAGTGGTCCATATCTTTACCAACATGAAGCCAAATCAATTTTAGGCTTTACCACGTTGTCATATATCATATTTTTAGTCTTATTCTGTTACTCTTCATATCAATTCTAAATTTTAAAAAAAATCTGGCTTGAAAAAATGATCTAAAACCTGTTTGTGATCCTTGGAAAGGATAAATGCAAAACATTATGTACAAAAAAAAAACAAATCAGAAGGCTATATTTTAAGCTCCCAAACTAAAACAAATAGACAAACAAAAAAGGACAACTAAAGTAAATCTTACAATAAAGTTTATTCAACTTTAAAAAGTGAAGGTATTTCAAAAGTTTAATGCAGACCATGGGAGAAAATATGCCTATTGCCAAATCCTTCAAGGTCTGCCATAAATGTGAGCAGCAAGGTGTCATCCATTTTAAAATCAATCAAGGAGAGGCAATGCTTAAAACACAATTGATTTTGTCTAATTTGCAAGTAGAAAGGTTTAGAACTTGAATAATTTCTTTCCCACTTCAGCTGGGGGCCTATTCAGTGAGTTACCTAATTATTAGTTTTGCTTGCTTATTTATTTATTTGTTTGTTTGTTTACTTTAAGTAATTCCTGGGTGAGACAATTTTGATTTATTTCCACTGCCTTTTTATAGATAAATGAAAGGTTTCACAATCCACCCAAATATATACATATATTTTTAAAAAGCCATGTGGCAGGATAAAGAAGATGGGGGGAAAAAAAACCCTCAAATGGAAGAAGCATATTTTTCAACTGTGTGTTTGAGATTCTAAAAAATGCAAAATAAAAGTGAAAAGAATTAAGAGTCCATTTCAGCTTCCATTTAGTGATTAGGTTGACAAACAAGGAAAAGAAATTGGAAGAAAACCACCGCAAATTCCATTAGGATCAGATTAGAATGATATTGTTATTCTTTTTATTGGGCTACTCTGGTCAGGAAGCCTAAAGAACTTCCTGTCTCCTCAAGAAATCAGCTTGCCTCTATGTGTTTTCTTAAATAGAACTTATAAATCTTTTAAAAAGATTTTATAAACACCTTTCATTTTAGAGACATAATAATCAGCCTACATTCCTCCTAAGCACTTGGGTTTCCTTTCATACATTTCCCTACAATTTTTCATATAACAGGAGAGAGAAGAACATTCTAAACCTACAGAGATAATCAATTGAGATAAACATTCCTATGTCTTCAGACAAAGTATACTGGATCCTACTTACATGTGCCTATATGGACAATGAGAGAAACAGACAAATATACAGATGAAACCATGTGCAAACACGCAGCCTAATACATAAGCAGCTTTAAAGATTTCTATCAGTTATGAAAATGAGGCTCAGTAAAACTTTTTCAGTAGAAGTGGCTCAAAATACGTGCTGTTTCCAGAAATGCCTAATTAATCCAGTATCTTTTTTCTAAAGAGTATATTATGCAAAATAATTGCTCTACTTGCCTTTGATAAAATTATTGGTTTATCTGAATACAGTTAATTTAAAATCTGCTTGTGATAAAGGAGGGTTAACCTTACTTTTCAACTTTATGAGGGTTTATTGAATATTCATACCATTATTAAAATATTTTGTAGAAGTATACTTAGTGCTATTATAGCTACAGTTCTAGCAGCATTTAACATTTTTTTGGTATTGAAATGTAAAAACCTGGTGAATTGTTCACAATTTCCATGCTGAAAGACAGTCTGTCAAACTGAAATAGCAACAATGCAAGCCATTTTGTGACTGAGTTCTTGATTGCAGACAGCTGAGATTCAATAGCTAAAGGGGGAATTGAGGACACCATCCAGACGTCTGTGATAATTCTCCTACATTTTTCCTGCTAACTTGAATGCTGCATCAATGTGTCTGCCTCTTTCTTGTCTCTATAATTAAACAGGACAGCAGCATGGATACACATCTTGATCATAAAACATTTACCCAGTCTCTAAAAGACTAATGAATATAATAACAGAGTTATCTGTACTGGAAACTTTGCCTATGATAATTCCTAGAATCCTAGTTGTGATATTTAAAAATGAATTAAAAAATAAGAAAAGTGTGCAATGAAAGCTACTGCAGCTGATCACTATAACCTCAAAGGTACTCTGAAGACACAGAACATCTTCAGCATGAGGGAAGATTCAGAAACTATCAGAACCATTGCAACTCTGTCCAAAACCTAGATTTCTCTGACATTCACATCACTTACACATACTCTCACACATGTGCATATACACATATACACAGAGATTGTACATGCATCCACATTCAATTCTTAGAGATTAATCAAGTAATTGTACTTTAACATAGATGGCCCATTTTTTGGCAGCCCCAGGCTGGTCTCTGAAAAATAAGTAGCAACTAAATAGCATGGTCTGCCACATAGCCGAATTCTTTGTAGGTTTAAAAGTCCTAAAGCAATTCAGTATTCACCCAACACACACATGCACTCCAAGACGCATACATCTGGCAGCACACAAACACACACAGAAAATGTAAAATACTGGAAAAGTAATAACTAGCAAGTGAAAAGAAAGAATGAATTTGAGTTATAAGTAAGCTCTATATGAAACCTAAAGGGGAAATTTGGCCCTAGTATATTGATGACATTTTAATCTGTAACTTTTGTCCAAAGAGAGTACATGATAATTTTTTAATTGAAACATAAATAATTAAGAAGCAACAATGGGAGAAAGAACCTATTAAGAAGAAAGGTAAGAAAATCAGAAGCATGCAGCAAAATGAAAGAAATGCTTCAAAAGACGAATAGATGCTATGGCCTCATTGGCTACACAGAGTGTGGGCAATTTCAGTGTGATCACTTTCAGAGAAGAGCTGTAGCGTGGGTCACAACGTGGTGACAAAGGTCTGAGAAGAACGCCAACGATTGTGAAAGGGATAGCTGGTGTAAGTTTGTCAAAAGAGGCTAGATGATTCGGTACTACACAGGGGTGAGTAACATCAATATAAATTTTCAAGTACAGTTGTAAAATTGTGTTCTCGCATACATATACTCAGGACATTTCTTCTGGGAGTAATGACATTAAACTATAAGGGTTTCATTTCTCTTTTCATTTTTAATATTACTCCAGATTCAACAGCCTCTAAAGTGCTTCCTCTGCTGCAGTGCTGCTTGGATTTTCCTGATGCCTGCTGCTTCCATGGCGCTCTCCTGTTATCCCATGTCCCGTTGGTGACATCACTCCAACGATACCTGCAGAACTGTTTAACACTCTTTGGTATCTTTTTCTCCTCTCTTCTCTACTCCTGCCACCCCCATTATAAATAAGTGTTTCATGAGAAGTTCAAGTGTGTTTTACGGACGTTTTATTTGGAACTTGAAATATTTGATTATTGTTATCAATTATTTCATCTAAAATCACAGTTGTGTACAAAATCTGAACCTGAATTCCACTATTTAGTTTCACTAGCTCAGTGTTCTTTCACGTTAGCATGATTTGTGTTGTTCTGTGAAGAAACACATAGAACTAAGCCAACAATATAGGAAACTATCTCATCTTTTTCCATTGGTCTTTAAATGTTCTTATCTTTCCTCAAATAATGCTCAGTGGGTCTACGGATACCTAGTATATCCAGGGAAGCATGGAAGTTGTGTATCAGTAGTCTGAACCAATCTGCATGTATTATATTCAGTGATGAAAGGCATATTGTTATTTTTCTCCCCCACCCTTAATTGCTCTCTAAATGAACTTTGGAAATTGACTTTAAAGAAAACCAAGAGTAAATATCCCTTGGAAAAGAGCAGTGTAAAATGTGCAATGTGTTTCTAAACAGCACATCATAGCAAAAAAACAGTCATCAAAGGGAAAGCAGTCAAGGTTAAAAGCACCAGTGAAAAGTGATTCATTTGGTAAACAAGAGTAGGTGTAATTATCACTAAAGCAAACTTTGCTAAGGGGATAACTGTCAAAGCTCTTGCAGTAAAAGGTCTCTTTACCATTTTAATCCGACAGGCTGAGAGTTCCCTGGTGAAAACAATTCTCAATAAAATCACAAATGTAACTATAGTATTCTTTGAAACTTTTATTTCAGTCATAGCTATCAACACTAGCTTAATATTTACAATTTAAATGATCCTAGTAGATTGGTCGATAAGGCTGATAATATGGATTATAGAAAATCAGCAGTAACACTTTAAGGAATTCTGTTTGTTTGCTTATTAGAAACATGATACAACTGACCCTTGAATGAAACCAAAGTCGAATTTCATTTTTAGGATGCAATTTAAACGAGGGATACACTCTCAGGAGACCCCTATGTGACTTTAAAAAACAATTTTATGGTTACATTTTATACATATGATCACATTTAACATTGAGAACTTACACCTGTACATGATTCATTTTGATTCTCATTTTTCATCTTTCCTCTGCCCACCCTACAACCCCTCACCCACTATGTACATAAGCTTTGCTTCCCTTTTTAACTATTTTTTTCTTTTCGTTCTTTACTTCCCCCATCTGCACTTTCCCTTTTTCTTCTGCACATTTTCTTCCTAATTCATATTGCCTATCACACATTTTAGCATTCATTTATACCTTCAGCTTTTCATGCTAGAGAAAAGATACAGTATATACACATCTGTGTCCTAGATATTTCACGTATGAGAATGTCCTGAAGGTACATCCACCCCCATGTGACACTTGACCCTATTTTGTAAAAGAACATTTTAGAATGTTCATATCACTACTGAACACCAATTTTCAAACACATTTCTTATTGGAAAAATAAGGAAATTAAGTTTAAGAAAGAAGCATTTGTTCTGGATCATACTGTCGCTTCCCCCCGACCAGCAAGGAAGACGCGACCGCGAACTCTTCTTTCTGCTGTTTTATTCAGGATCCTTTGCTCGAGCAAAAACAAAAAAGCTCCTTCACAGGCCTCTCCCAGTATATATATACATAGTCATCAGCCAATGCCTGAAGGACATGTGGCATTCTGGGATAGGCGGCTATACAGCGGAAGCGAACTGGCTGATCAGGCAATGCCTAAATATAGACTTGTTTTTCAGCGGATATAGACTTGTTTTTCAGCGGCTATAGACTTGTTTTTCAGTGGTTCAGACCACTTGACCTACTTCCTCAGCGCCATCTTTTAGGCGCGGTTGCCCTTTGGCTCTCCACATCATGCAAAATGCTGGTATTTGATATAAATGAAAACATATAAGCTCTTGATTCTCAAGACTTGACTACTTTATTATTCTACAGTGACTTCCAGTGCTATCATTAGAACTTTCTTTGGTGAAATTTAATATTGTCTTTGAAATTGCTGATATAATATCCATTGGCCACATATAGTTACTAAGCACTTAAATGTGGTTAGTGTGACTGAATTAATCTGTATGTAAAATATACCAATAAAGAATTCAATTAAAAGTATATTAGTTAACTTAAAATAAGTAGCCCTATTTAAAATCAGGTAGCAGCAATAAATTAAATTAAATTTAAAAAATAAAAAATACATAAATGAAAAAAATCAGGTAGCAGCTCATGATTAGGCAGCAGTGTAAGGGCCTGGAACTAGCAGCCCATCAAGAAGTGCCTAGAGCGCTCTCTGTGAGCACCTACTCTCAGCTAAAAACTGCCACAAGCAAATGTGTTGAATGTTGCTCCTTTGTAATATGGTGATTTGCATTTTTGTTATTTATGTTACAATTGAACACCAGGCTTCATAGAAAGTATGCACAAAATAATGTTTTCATTATATTTATTTGCTTTAAAAAGCATCAGCAGTAAAAAAAAGAACATCAATCAAACTTTGTTCCCAGAAATTTTCCTACTTGCACATCTCTACAGTACAAATAGAAAAGTATTATTCCTTGGAAATTAACCATATGTCCTCCCATCTGCAGAGGACCGGCATCCTTAGCATTCTCATCTGACCGCATTCACAAGGGATGCACTGTAGTGGTGACCAATTTGGAGCAAGACAGCACAAATCAGTCACCACTGATCCGTTCACTCGCTTCCCTCTCCACGTAACAGAAAGCACATCCTCCTGTGATAAGCCATTTACCTTCATCGAAAGGAGAAACTTTGTGGGGTTGATTGACATTTGGAAATGGAAAAATATTACTGATTTTAGTTTTTTCATGGCTATTTAAATAAGTGTGTGTTGTCCATGAAAATAGAAGCAAGTAGTAGGCATTTTACAATTGACTATATCTATAGCTATGACCTTCAATTATTGTTTCTTTATTACAAACAATTTCTACACCTGATCTTAGCCAAAAGGCCAAGAAGTGATAAAAACAATTTCTTATGTAATTCTCTCCAGAAGAACCTAAAATACAAAGGAAATCAGTTGTTACTGATACACAATAATTTTATTTAGTTTTATATTCCTACATTTTTTGTATCTAGAAATCAGGACAATTGATGTGTTTTATTATTGATTGATAACTTTGCTCCATATACCTTTCCTTTCTTTCTTATTTTAAATAAGTATAAATGCTCTTAAAGATTTAAGGAAATAGATGGCTTAGAACAACTACTATCAGTCAACAATTCTTGTTGAATACATCTCAAGGGAGCTACTTTACAGATCCTCACAATGCATGTCAAATTCCATCCACTTAAAAGGCCAAAAGGTCTTTTGACAGGGGCTCAGAATTGTTTCATCTCCTTAAGCTGCCTTCTTTGAAGGGAACAGTTGGATGCTCTAAAAAGCAGCATTTATATATAAATAAACATATTTCAGTCCCCAAAGATCATAATTTCTTTGAACTGAAGAATCAATGATGTTATCTAGGTGGTTTATATGAAGAAAATAGTGTAGCTTCTATGTAACCTTCATGCTATTTCAGACGTCCTTCTTTTAACTTAAATGACCATTGCACTTCATATAGTGAGCAATCAGTTCTATTCTAAATGAATGGAAAGTGGTTAATTGTTAGCTGGTTTTTGTTCTCGGTAAGAGGACCATGTATTCCATGCATTAGCAATGGACTTGGACTTGTATTTCTTTTGATGAGGGATAAAAATAAGTAATCTAGGAAAACTGAGCAATCGTTCAATTAATCAATTAAGAATTAAAAAATACAACTTTGTAAATACTTTGTAAATAACTTTGTAAATACCATTGCTGCTTAATAAAAATAAGTTATACAGTGTCACATCTGGAATCTCCTAAATCACTGTGGCAGTTAATGAGATTTTGAGAGTCTGTAGCCAGCAGTAACATAATTTTCACTTAAATAGGTATAAGAATCAGCCTGTCATTCTTCTTTCAGAACCTTCAAATGAGGGATGGAAGCCTAAGGTACTCTCTCTCTGGTACAATCATGAAAAGAATATATAGGGGAAATGAGGTACTCCAAGCTTACACTCAGCACAGCTTCTATAAAGGACTAACCCTACCAAGCTTTCCAAGTCCCTGGGGCCCAATTATATATCTCTGCTTCAGCGCTACTTTTTCAGATGTTTTCGACACTACTGGTGAGTGCAGATAACACTGAGGTCACTCATGACTGTGATATTGAAAAAGTAGATCATAAAATAATTAATTGTAATTTGTCAATAATCACATTCACCATTTCCTGAAGAGGTTGGTATTGTTCACTAAATTATAGAATCTCAGAGCTGCAATGTTCTCAGATGTAAAACAGTCTACAACACTACTACAATTTAATCTTTCTTCCATGTGGAAGTTATTCAACTATTTTAAAATAGCTATCATACTTGCCCCTGGAGTTTTCCCTCTTTCAACAAAGCATTGCTAGTTTTTTCTACTGCTTTTAATATATGGTTCTCCCACCCCCACCTCTATCCAATCTCAGTCACATTTCAAAGCTAATAGGGCCTTCAAAGGCATTAGTTTTTAAAGGCAGGCATGTCACACTTGATTCATATTGAGTTTATAGTCAAATTTAAATTTCCAAGTCTTTTTGTACAGCTTTCACAGTAGTTTCACCTACTTCACTTTTTTCAAGCAGACTTTTTAAAACTAAAGTCATGTTTCACAGTTAACATTGTGAAATGCAGAAAGTCTATTGTCATTTTCTATTTTCTTCTTGTATTATAATTTCAATAATCTCAGGAGAAAATTTAAAGTATACATGTCTCAAACAATAAAAACATGCACAATAAGAAGGATAGAATTTGGAAGAAAAGGAAGAAGGACAAATACCTAACTTACTATTCTTTTCCCTATTTGCTGGAGGAGATCTATAGAACACAATAAATAAAATGTTATGGTATCAAGCTCTGTTTTATAAAGACACACTAAAGTCAAAAGTTTCAGTCACTATAAAAACAATAATTTTAATAAATACAGAGTCTTAAGCAAAACTAAAACTTTATTTTTAGGAAAAGGTAAAAAATTACTATTTTAAATGAATTATTGGTTAATAAGAACCTATAAACATCATTAGATTACAGTTATGTCAGATGATCAGTTTTGAGACTGATGATTTTCTTATTCATTTAGAAATAACTGCTTTTATTGCTGTTGATCAAAAAGGTTTTTTATAAGCTATCAATTTTTAAAAGGAAATTTCATGTAATTACAATGATTATATAAAGTCACTAATATATTTATTAAAACAATGCACACCTTAAGAAAGCTAGGTTTAAAATTTTACTTTAATGTTATAAAAATTACATAGCTATTTTAACTGAAGCACATTTTAATTAGAAATATAGCAATTATTATAATGAAAAGATAAAGTTAAAACATTGTGGAGTTCATATTGTAGTACTCTAAAACTAGAAGAGTTTGATCTTAATTTTACTAGTTACTATTTTATCTAAAAATATCTAATGATATTGCTTAGAGTCCAGAAATAATTCATTTTTTGAATATATATCTCATTTCATCATGTTATTAAAAGTATTGATCATCATTTTATGATTCAGGTAACCCTAACTCAAAATTGTGCTATGTCACTAAAATTTCAGTGAAGAAAGGTCTCTAGTTGTCCTATGGAAACGTGGCCTGTGAGGAATAAATTCAAATTTTACAAATTAGCATATATATCTAGGAAGTACGTGGTATTTTTGTCAAACAGCAGCACTTCCTTTGAAAAGCCAATGATAGTTGCTCTTCCTATTCATTTCAAATCTACTCTATTCAAGTTTATATAATTTATGCAGTGCTATTTGCAATATCCAGCTGACTTGTAGTTCTATATATTTAAGTAATATAAGGACATTTTCAGCAGCATTTTTACTTTTAGAAGTGCTATGTTGCATAAAAACTCCTCATTATTCAGAGTATTATAAATCACTAAACAGTCCTCCTATTTGGGTTGTCTTTGGAGGCAAGTAATATGCTTATTGGACAAACTATTTTTCAGATACAATTATTTATATTTCTTCCATTTGGAAATAAACAGGTTTATGCAAAACAATTCTTTCTAATCCCTTTAAGTGATTTGTTAAAGCATTCCACATAAGCTGGAAGGTCATTTGGTAACAAAAGAATATCAGCAAATCACATAGAGAGTCTTATGTGCTAATAAGTTTTTTTTTTTCACTCTGTCTAAATACCTGACAAAAACAACTTAAAGTAGAGGAAGATTATTTAAAATTTTGAAGGTTTTAGTCAACAGTTACTTGTCATCTGGTCGGGCCTGTTACTGTCTCCATTGTCCGACGACCTCAGGAGGGTAAGCAGGTGGAGTCACAACTCCCAGATTCCATGTTGGTGAAGAAGCTTCCCCCTTATTTTGGAAGTTAGGCATTTATATAGGGTGCTTGGGATGTGATTGAATGAGAGGGTGGGAGCAGTGCTCGTGGCTGGGTGTGATTGGGTGCAAGGGCAGAAGTAACATTTAGCAATGTATGATTGGTCTGCATCATCTGCATCACCTGCATCATTTGCGTAATCTGTGTCTCTGTGGCTTCTTAAAGGGCCAATGTATCTATTCATCCACCAGAAGAGGGAGGGGGAAAGGGGGGGGGGAGAAGGGAAGAGGTGGAAGCACCTGGAGAAAGGTTTGGCTGTAACTTGGCTCATTACTCTGAGGTGAGGCAGAAACATCAGGGCAGGGACAGCTGCTCATCTCCCAACAGATAGAAAGTAGAGAATGTGAAAGAGTCATGAAGATGAGGCAAAAGACGAGATACAGACTAAAAGATCATAGCCCAGTCTCTTTAAATTGGTTTCACCTCTTCTTTCCATCACTTCCCAATAATGCCATCAAGTTATGACCTCATCAATCAATTAATTCATTATTAAAGTTAAACCCCTCATATGTCAAAATCCCATGAGCAGACAATCAAGCCATAAACACAATGAGCGTTTGGGGAACTGCATTTTAGATAACAACTGTAGCACATAACCAGAGAACACAGAAAAATATACTCATGCCAAACCATGTAGATTGGTGCAAAATAAAACCTGTCTTCCCTTTTCTAGTGCTAACCAGCTTATATGTTGTTAATAAATTCTGTAAATTAATAATATTATGTATTCCATTCTCTAACCCATGCAAATGTCCATGGTAATTATATTTTTAAGTACAGAATTGACTACTTTCAGGAGTCATATTGTCTTTGTCTATTTTCTTCACTTATAAAGGAATATCATAACTGGGAAAATTAAAAAGCTACAGTAGCTAAACATTTTACAATAGCAGCTTTAATCCATTCACAAGTTTGATGCCTTAATGACTCAATGATGTTTTAAAGATTTTGCCTCAGAACTTTCAAAAGCACAATTAAATTTCAATATGAGTTTTAGAGGGGAAAATTCAAACTGTACCATCCACAAATGTTCATCGTTAATGTCTAATTTGTAACTCTATATATGAGCTATAGAAATCAACATTAATTAAGAATGTATTACTTTTTCCTTTGAAAGGGAAAAAGGAAAGGGAGAGTAGGGGAAAACAAAGAAGGGAAAGAAAATATGAGCTGGTGAAAATAAAGAAATGGAAATATAGCTTATGTATTACAGGTAGGGGTGGTAAGAAGGGCAAGAGATTGAGAACCATGAGAATCAATATATATCATTTCCAAATACAAATTTTTGATGTTACAGATATAAAAAATATAGACTTTTAACTATAGATATTGTGGCAATTCTGCTCATGTTGAATTTTCCAAGTATTAGTATAGCCTGCCTGTTGGTTAAGGGGGAACAGAATCAATAAGAGTTTGTAGAACCGTGCTTGGGAATTGACTGGGAAGGCTTTCAGGATCAGAGGTGAATGGGCTCACAAGGGCCATCTGTGGACTTAAGAGAGCCAGAGGATCAAGGAGCTGTAAGTTGACCAGAGGGATAAAAAATGCAGCACCAACTCCCTGAAAGATTCCTGGAGTCACCAGTTTGAGCCCACAATGGAAAGTTGAAGAAAGTGGCATCTAACATCCACAGCAGCAGCAAAATCAGACCTAATGGAGTGGTTTTTTTTTAAAAGGCAATTTCCTACGTTTTTCCCTTTTCTTTCAGCCCGGTGAAAAGCACAATGGTTAGTGCCACCCACAATCAGGGCTGGTCTTCCTCCAAACTTTCAGTTCTCTGTCCTACTTAACAAATCTGTCTCAAACACATGATATACACCTGGCTCTTTGACTAGTCTGCTGGGCATTTCTTAATCCAGCCTATCAAAATTAATGACCATAGTCTCCAAAGACTTTTGGTAACCATATAAACATTGAGTCCACTTAAACTGGCCGACTATGTGTTATCTTTTCACATACAGATACCTATATTTTAGCACCTGACCCTGAATGATAATATTCCACACTGCTTTTGTTACATAATCTATAACTTTCCTCATTTAATGATCTGGCAGAAATTAGTCTCTTCCAAGATAAAATAATAAAATTAGTTACAACATTCTTAGTTCTGCTTGCAAAACAGTGTATTATTCTAATTGGAAAACATTTTGTTGTGTGTCTGTTTGTGTGTGTGAACACACATGCCCAAAATATGTGTACAATTTTAACACTGATTACTTTTGTTCTAATAATTTCATTTTCAGTATTTTATACTTCCTCCATAAGCCATGCATTATAATAAAAATAATTATTACTTTATACAAAGAAAAATCCTAGAAAATATTAGCAGTGAAACATTTTATATATATATATATATATATATATATATACACACACACACACAAACACACACACACACACACACAAAGTTCTCTCTCCTGCCTACATAGTAGCTGTGAAATGCTAAATTGCATCATAGAAATTTCCCTTGTTTGTTTATATGTACAAAAAGGGGGAGAGGAAGAGACAATTCATAAGATGTGTTATGAAAAATAAAACAATTTTGACTACTAGTGAATTACCTGTCATGGCATTAAAGTTGCACTGAAGCAATAAAACTGCCTCTAAAGAAGCTATCCAGGTAACATCATTGATTCTTCAGGTCCTTAGGGATCTCAGGCAACAGATACAAATATTGTTGACCAAGGCTTCAAAAGTGTTTGTTTCAGAAATGACAGTTTCTGTGGATGAAAGGATTTCGAGTCCCTGTCTGAAGACCCTTGGCCTCTTAGGAAGTGGGAGGATATTTGACATGCACATCAGGGTTTGTAAAGCAGTTCTCTCCAGTGGTGTAGAGATACACTTTTGCCAGATTTCTCCTGAGAGGGTGTGGATGTGGCAGCTGGGAATCAAGATCAGAGTCCTGTACTTAAAAAGACAACTCTATCAGAGAAAGTGTGAGACAGAGGGAAACCAGACTCTTTTCATAGAATTGGACATAAAAACATTAAAGCCAGTTACAGTTGCCAAGGGACAAGGTATAGAGAGAGCTATTCAAGACAGGGAATTAAAATATTATTTCCTAACCATTATACAAACTTTAGATGTAGGGTATGTTTTTGTTTGTTTGTTTGTTTGTTGTACTGGGGATTGAACTAGTGACCTTGTGTTTGTGAAGTAGGCACCAGAACAACAGAGCTCAATCCCCAGTCCTAGGATTGTTCTTCATTTCAAACTGAATATTTTTTATTGTGGCTGGCTATCTATTTGATTCCCTATTCAGTTAATTAGCTCATAATTTTATCTTACTTAAGCAAAAACTGTTTTAAAAACTAATTTCCTAGAATGACATCCTCTTTACAAGTTGAAGTGTGAACAGAGAAGCTTATGTTGCAATAGACATGGTTTTAACAAGATATCGACATCAATCTTTGCTTAAGACCTGACACAGACTAAAAGCAAAATATTGTGTGTCTGGGTACACACACACACACACACACACACACACACACACACACTATATATATATATATATATATATATATATATATAATAGATACATATACATATATATGGCATAACATGATCTAATAACAATAACTTTGGATAAAGTAATTGTGGATACAATCTTTGATTACTTCAAATTTATATATTGAAATTCTGAACCCAATTAAGTATAAAGAATTGGAGCTATGCGCCATTACCTGCGCCCAGGGCAGTGGCCTGCCAACCAGCCCCTATTCCACACCAGAGCTGTGCTGAGACAGATCACAGAAGACAAAGGTTGAGGGAAATCTCCTTTTGACTAATGTGCTTAGCTTGGTTTATTGTTGTTGCTGATTTTGATGCTGTTGTTACTCTTTTCATTTCTCCACTCTGACATAACTATAACTATATATATATGTATTTTTTTCCTACTTTGCTGGTACTGAATCTGTCCAACTTTCTGGCTATCTGTCCTCTTAATTGCTTACATCTTTATAGAAGAGGGAAACTAGTTTCTGTTTTGCCTTCTACTCCTAGTTACCTCTATTCACCACTTGCTCCCACACCCTCTCCTGTCTTCCAGTCAGAACCAATACCCAGAAGTAAAAGGCTCTCAGTATGCCCTAATTCTTCTTCTGTATTATTATAAGAAGGTGTGAAAAAACTCCAGTGCTCTTGCAGGTCTTAGTTGGTACTCTCTTATATATGTTCCTTTAGCCTCTCCTACCCTCCGGCATATATGAGCTTCTCAAGATTTATGTGATCTTTATAAATCTGCTAACCCTATTTCTAAGCTTTCATTCTCCTGTCTTCTTACCTCACTGCATCCCCAGTGACCTTTTTTTTTTTTTTTAAAGGCTGAGAAGTGATCCCAGTGACCTTTTATTCCCAAAAGGTACTGCAGGTACATTTAAGACCTCATGCTCTATACACATTGCTGATTAATTCTAAATTGTGGCATATGAACATAGAGGTAACTGATGAGTTCAAAGTCTTCAGAATAGAAACTATCAAAACTTTTCATTTCATTTACTGTGTTTAACACTTTGGTTGGTACTGATTTTAGTATGGTAACAAAGATAATGTGATTGTTCTGTTCAAATACCTGCCATGATGCGCTGGAACTGAGAACTCTCCACCACAGCTCTCTGAGATGCTAACAAAATAGAAATCTAGTAAAATAGAAATCAGAACTCATCTCTGAGATGAAAACAGAGATGCTGTCCACAGTGAAGGACTTCATTAAAGAAGAGCTCAGCGAGATGATAGAATCTAAGATAGCAAAAACATGGAACCTTCTAAACAGCTCTAGAGCTCCAGGTGATGAAGAAGGAGAATGAAAATTTACAAAGTAGGATGAATGAAGCAAAGAACCAAATTTCAGTCCTAGAGGACAGGATAGCAGCCAATGAACAGGAAAGACATAATCTATGGAAAAGGGAAAGGGTGTAGCCTATATACAAATGTTGTTATTTACATTACAGTTCTCTATGTGCAGAGAAATTTTTAAGCCATCTTATTGTGTGTGTGTGCATATGTGTGCATGTGTGTGGTGCTGAACCCAGGATTCACTGGACTGTATCTTGTATCTTTTAAAATATATTTTTCTTTCTTTTCATATTGAGTCAGGTCTTGGTACATTACAAAATTTCCCAGGCTGAGAATGAATTTGAGATCCTCCTGCCTCAGCCTCCCAAAGTTCTAGAAATACAGGTGTCCACAAACACTACTACTAATCTTTATAAAATATAAAGGCACATTTAAGCCATGAATTCAAATTTACTGTAGCCTCTGACCTAATTATTCTCAGAACATTTTTCTTATTCTTGCCTATGTATGAAATTGGAAGAGGGGTTGACAGTAATTGAAACAAGCCAATATACTGAATGGAATACCTACTCCATGAGATTAAAAAAAAACAGTTTCTGTATAAATATGCAGACCTGATTCCTGATTCACTTTCTCACTTGTGTTTCTTCTCTGTGACTTATTATCCTCCCAGATCATTATAATCCAGTATAATCAGAGAAACACACACACACTCACATACACACACACCACAACATTCAGACATCTGTGAATATAAGTATTGTACAGCTGATATAAATTATCTATTTAATCAGCTTAATGCTTGTAGGGAGGTTTACACACCCATATTGCTGTCAGGGAGAGACTCCCCTACATACATACTGAGTGAACTCTCTGAGGATTTCAAAGAACTTAGGACAGGCAGAAGCTCAGAATTCTGCTTCTGTCTTTTCACTTGACACATAAGAAATGAGCCTTAGAGAGATGAATTGATTTGTCCAAGTTCACATGGCTCATAGGATATGTTGAAGGACAATGAGACTCAGAATAGAAAACTAGATTACATCTCAAAATGAGTCAATAGCTGACTTAAAAGATAGGTTACATTAACTAACAAAAGCTCCAAAGAGGCACAATGTAAATTTTATCATAAAGGCACAGAAACTTGAGTATATAAAACCCACATTTATTATTTAGAGTATTACTATTGATGAATTATTAATTTTAATTTTATGAGTTTTATTATATTAAACAATGGGTACTTAACAGTAAAAAGTATCAAAAACAAGGTATTGAATTTTTAATATTTATTGAGTGCTTATAAAAAGCATCAAAGGGCCAGAGGGTTAGCTCAGTGGTTCCGGCGCCTGTCTCGCAAGCGCAAGGTTCTGAGTTCGATCCCCGGTAACCACATA
>PVIC010008959.1:0-21695 GCA_004025085.1 Thryonomys swinderianus | reverse complement strand
CACCAGGCTCCATTCACCTATGTTGCTTACACTGACAGCACATGTGTTTTCCTTTCATGGCCTTTCTGTATGATACAACTGACATAACACTGGTCATGCTATTCCTCAGAAAGTTTTTATTATACAATGTATAGTTAGCAAGAGGATGAAATATCAGTAAAATAGAGTATCAAATTAAGAAGTTTGTGTATTTATAGTATCAGTATTTTTACCTCGACTGTACTTGCTTACAAAATCTAAAAGTTAACATTACAAATAAATTCCTACATGAACTATAACAAAAATGCCAATGGAATTGTGTAATAAAAGTAATCTTTTACTCAACTGTCACACCTAAGTCAGTCCTCACGCACAAAAACTGCATGTTCCACACACACATCTCACACTGACAGCACATGTGCTCAGCTTTATTTTCCTATAAGGTGGGCCATTATTATCATCTGCATTCTCATCTTGTGTTGTCAGGAGCTTCCTGCTATATTGTATAGTGCACTCAGCAGGAAAATAAGATATATCTAAAATCAAATATCAAATATGTAATGAATGCTTAGAATAGACATCAGCATTTTCACATCAGCTGTGTACTTGCACACAAAACCTAAAAGACAGCATCAAAAATAAAAGTCTATGTGAAATACAATGTAAATACAAATAAAGGTCAATTTTTGTTTGTTAGCAAATGTAGCATCATTTTTAAACTAGTAAACCAGTGGTCAAATGTCACATTCTGCTTAGTTTGGGGGGATGGAGTAACAACTTTTCCTAATGTTATTTGGTCTATTTTTTCACGAATAGAACATGGCGGCTGAGTTCCAAGATAAATTTCTAAATTGAAAGCATAATGAGCCTCTGCATCTATAAAGGCATAAATTTTATGCTGTATTTTGTTACATCACTTTTCCATAATTCTTTTACAGTCCTGCATGAGAAATCCTTGCTAAGTAGAGCAGACCTTTCAGTTCAGCTATGAAGTGTCATAATAAATACATATTTGTATGTCAGCTTTTGTGTATTTAACAAAATCTTCTAGTATTTTATCTGTTATAATTTCATTCATTGAATGCGATGGTGGCATTCTGTCAATATGTTTCACCCCTGACAAAATATTCACTCTATTTTTGGACCTACTTCTAACATTAGGTCATTCATTTGGTTATGTGACAATTTTGCAACATTTCAACTAGTCAGATATGCACTCATATTGTTATTTTCTTCATATCTGAATTAAGGAGCTCTACATTTCCTGGTCTATATCAGTCAATTTTTACTCAATTTCACTGTCACAAGAAATTTGACTCACATGGCTAATGTCAAAGTCATTATCAAAACCTGTTAGATGGAGAATTATGTGGATAAAAATCCTGGTTTGAGGCTTTTTTACAGGTGCACACACCTTGCCAGTCATCATAACAAGTAGATAAACATAATGATTGTTTCCTGGATTCCCAGGTACAGCTACTGAGAAGCACAGCTGGCTACTGCTATGCTATAGTACAAATTCTAGTGGAAAAGTGTGATATGGGTAACCCAATGTTGTACCATTTGTATTTAATCTATCAGAAGTAGGTTCATAGTATCAATGATAGTGGTGAGATGGTAGGATCACTGCACAATAAATTACTTTAGTAGAATGCACACAAGCATCAAAGGTGATTCAGCTCCTCTCCTTCCTCTCTCTGTTGGCAGGTAAGTGGTTGAATATAAAACTTTGGTTTCATTCTAGGTAAATATGAAAGATCCCTGTAGGCAGTGTGAATTTATTCAGTCATGAGGTTTGTCAGTGGCCAGGCACATCTGTAGGAGAGCACTGTCTCTTGGAGTTCACAAGAAGTTAGAGGTGATATCAAATAAAATGTTCTGTTAATTCTTATGACATTAGATTTGTTGTTACTGTCACTTGTCTTTGATTTATTACTATGTTCCATAATTTATATACGTATTATACATATTTTTGTTTTCATCAAATATGAAAACAAAATCAACTTTTAAAATAGAATTCATGATCTTTTTGCACAGTGAAAATTTTCAATTATGAAAAAATACATGATTTCAAACATGCAAGTATCCAGGCAATATATAGACTCCTGACAACATTAAGATGGAATTCTGACAAATTGTGGTTTGAAATACAACTTCAAAATTTGTAGATTGTGTTTTCACTCCATGGTGGTTTCTTTTGCTGTGCAGAAGAGAATAAGATGAGATCCCAGTGACAGATTCTTTCTGCTAGCTCCCACGCTACTGAGATTTTATTCATAAAGTCTTTTCCTATGCACTGTCTCCAAGAGTTCTACCTAATCCATCTCCAATAGCTTTAGTGTTTCTGTTTTAATGTTTAGATCTTAACCCACTTCATTTTCTGTTTAGTGCTTGGTGAAAGATTTAGTTTTAAACTTTGACCAATTTGAACCCAGTTTCTCCAGCACCATTTGTTAAAAAGGCTCTCTTTCCTTGAGTGAGGGTGGTTGGCTCTTTTATCAAAGATGAAATGGCCCGGTGTGTTTGGACTTGATTCTGCATCTTCTAGTCTATTCCATTGCCTTTCAAGTCTATTTCTATGCCAGTACCATATAGTTTTGATCACAGTTGCTTTGTATACAGTTTCATTTGGGGAATTATGATACTCCCACCATATATTTATTCCCAAGAATTTTTTAATGAATTGAGTTTATTGAAATGTTTTCAGAATACACTATGATCACATTCCTCATTGGTAATTTATACCTGTATATAATATATCTTGATTCATATTTTTCTTCCATTGCCCTGCCCTCTCTTCAATTCCCCACCTCCCCATATACATGAGCTTTGTTCCTGTTTTTTTTTTCTTTTACCATTACTTTTAAAATTTTCTTTCTTTATTTTCCTCTGACCTGACCCAGTTACCATTTCCCTTTGCACATTTTCTTCGTATTTCACAATATGCTGCCAAGAATTCCTTTTGCTATTCTGGGTCTCTTCTGATTACAAATGAATTTTTGGATTATTTTCTCTAGTTCTGTGACATACACCATTGGGATTTGAATTGAGATTGCACTGGGTCTACACAGCAGTTTTGGAAGCATGACTATTTCCCTACATTTTTCTTACTCAGGAACAAGGGATGTCTTTCCGTTTTTCAGTATCCTCTTAGGTTTCTTGTTTCAGAGTTCTGTAGTTTTCAGAGAAGATGTCTTTTACTTTCATCATTAGTTAGATTCCTGAGTATTTTGTTTTTATTTTTCAGGGGTTCTTGGGGTGCTATTGTAAAATAAGTTGTTTCAACTATTTTTCTCTCAGTAAATTTGTTATTTGTGCACAAAAACGCTATTGATTGTTGAGTGTTGACCTTGTATCTAGCTATACTACCGAATCTGGCAATTAAATCAAGTGGTCTTTTGGTAGAGTTTTTGGGGTCTTCTATAGAGAGTACCATGTCCAAATAATAACTTATTTTTCTATCTTTATAAATTTTTATTCTTGTCTTCTTGATACAGTTAATGTTTGCAGAACTATATTGAACAGGAATGGTGATATTGGAATCCTGGTCTTGTTCCTGAAGATTTTAGCATGAAAGATTTCAGATTTTGACAATTTAATATGATGTTAGCTGTTATCAGGTTGAGGCAGATAGTATCTATTCCAATTTTCTGTAGGTCATTGATAATGAATGGGTGTTGGATTTTGTTGAATGCTTTTTCTGCATCTATTGAGAGGACCATATGGCTTTTGTCCCTGAGCCTGTTAATATAATGTATTACATATACTGATTTACTTATGTTGAGCCACACTTTGCATCCCTGGGATGAATCCAACTTGGTCATGGTGTATGATCTTCTTGATGATAATCTGTATTCTGTCTGCTAATATCTTATTGAGAATTTTTGCATCTATGTTCATTAGGTAGATTGGCCTGCAGTTCTCTTTTTTGGGGTTGAGTCTTTGATTTGGAATCAGGGTAATCATTGCTTCCTAGTTGTTCTATAGACAATGGACTAGTAACTAAGATGCATAATTTTTTTTTAAAATCAGACACCCCAAATTTAAAGACTTAATTAAAAAACTGGACAATTGAACAGATATTTTTCAGATGGGGAAGCAAAAGCAGGAAATACACATATGAAGCAATGTTCAACAAACTCATTTGAGAGATGCAGATGAAAACAACACTGATATTTCATTTCACCCCAGAAAGAATGGCTGCTATCAAGAAATCAGCTGATAATAAATGTTTGTTGAACTGTTGTAGCATATGTAGACTGGTGCAACCACTGTGGAAATCAGTAAGGAGATTCCACAAATAAATAGAAAGATAAATTTTATTTGACCCTACTATTTTTTTGCTGGGTATATTCTTTTTTTTTTTTTGGAGACAGGGTCTCGCTTTGTAGTTCAGGCTGGCCCTGAGCTCACTATGGTGCCCAGGCAAGCTGCCGCGAACTCAGCAATCCTCCTGACTCTGCCTCCCGAGTGCTGGGATTACAGGCGTGAGCCACCACGTCCAGCACTGTGGTACGCAGTGTTGATTGTTGGTGGGCATGTCTCCATGCCCAGCATTATATGTGGTAACCGGAGATCGAACTCAGGTCCTTGCTCTTGCGAGGCAGGCACCGGAACCACTGAGCTAACTCTCCGGCCCTGCTGGGTATATTCTTAAAAACAATTAAAAAAATCATACCACAGCAACATATGTGCACCATATAACAGCACAGTTTGTAACAGCTAAATCTTGGAATCAGCCCAAATACCCATCAACTGGAGCCTGTATAAAGAAGATGTGATTTTTAATTTTTTTATAAAATAGAGACTCACTCCACCATAAATAATGACAAATTAGAGATATTTATCACTAATTGTAGCTAAATTATAGCTAAATTGATGTACATTGAGGCCATAGGCAAATGTGAAATAAACAGGATATACTTCTTTAAATATCATATCATTTCTCTAATATGAGAAAACAAAGTGTAAATGAGATCTAGAATGTATAATAGTTATTGAAAATAGGAAGAAAATTTTCAAAGGGGAACTAGGAGGTAGGGCTGGAGAAAGCAAAGAATGGAAAGAAAATATTTGAAAATAAAAAGGATAAATGGGGAAAAATCTTTTATATGTTGGGTGGAGGAAGGGCAAGGAAATGAAAAAATCTGAGAATCAAGATGTATCATGTATAGGTACAATTTCTGATGAATGTGAAAATAATGTATACTTAAAAAGTACCAATGACCTGAACTTTAAAATATAACTGGATAAATATTTCTAACAGAGCTAACTCTGAAATGTAAAAGAAATTATACAAGAAGATTTAGTCTTTACCAATTAATATGATTCAATTAATTACTGAAATTTAGTAATCAATTACTGAAATTTAACTTATAATTAAATCAGATTTTTAAAAGGTTTATTTTTAAAATGACAAAAGGAACTCTAAGTACCAACAAAAGTCATATTTTGAGAGACTTCGACAACTTGTTACTGAGTGCAATATTTATAGGCATTCATTCCTACTGATAAGATAAAAATATTTAGTCAAGTCAAACAGAGTGAATCTATGTGGAATTTTTTAGGGTTTTGTCTTTTTTTTGGAGTTGTTTTGTGTTAGTAGCAGATAATCAGCCTATTTGAGAGTAATTTCAGTTGAACTTATTCTAATTATCCCCTACGATAGTGAGATAGAAGAGCTCTATACCCTAATAGCCTAAAAAATAAACACCAATTTATCCATATATAGATATACATTCCTCTCAATTGTAATGCATCACTCCCAGTACAATGGACATTATTTCTGGGGTTATACTAAGCAATTCTGCAGACACTGTAGGGTGCTATGTTCACCCTCTTTTTCTGTTTCAATATATGCATCTGCATCATATATCTATATGTACACATATTCAACATTTCATTAATTAGTGGTTATTTTGCTATCCCACAATAATTCTCATTTTTAGAAAGGATTACAATCTACCTCTTTGAAAGGATTTAATTTCAACTGTATGGTTTACAGTTGTGAATGTTTGCATTATGAGTTTTCTTCCTTATGTGGTAGAAAGTTTTAAAGTTAAATAATTCATAGCTTGCCATTCCCTCTACCCAATCCCTTAGCACCATTTCTCTCTTAAATAACTCAACATACCACAACATTTATATCAGTCAGTCAGCAAAACAAGTTTTTAACAACACAGAAATTTTTAGCCATATAGGAACATAGTTAATTCGTAGATGGAAAATTTATGGCAAAGCAAAGTTAAGAATTTATATTAACTCATCACCAGAACAACCAAACTTTGATACTTTTGTGCTAAGCCAAGAGTTATAGAAATGCTATAAGTAGAAGGTACATATAAGTGCTCTCTCTCAGCATAGGCTGAGAAAAAGGAATCTAACGTGTCAGAATAATAATAAATACTTCTATCACTCCTGCTCTAAAAGTGCCTTTCCTCTGGAATCTTTTTGCACTTATTATGCATTGCCAACAGTCAAATCAAAACCCTGTTGTGCCATATCTGATGTGGACAAATAATAGTTTCATATAAATGAAGAACACAGAGTTTCTCAAAATACACACTGTGCACATCCACCTCCCAGGGTACAAATACATATGTATGTGCATCTATACAAGCACATGCACATGCACACATATACAAAAATACACATACACAACTATAAATCAGTATCAAACCATCAATATATACCTACTGGGAGTCAGTAAAAGTCAAAGAATAAATGCACTTTGTGGACACAGAAACATGGGTTTCCCGCTTCTTTGTAGGTGGTAGTAATCCTCAACAGTCCTTCCCTTCTTCCGTGCCCAACACAGCAGCATAATTCTTAGGAAGTACTTTGAAGCCTCAGATTCCCTTCAATCATAGGGTTCTTGCCATCCCTGATATTTCTTAATAAAAGAAAAGTCCTAACAAGAATATTTATGTGCTAATTCCCAAGGAAAGTAGCTAAACTGTACTTCATCTATAGGTCAAATCCTACTATGACAGAAGCTATTTCAATAAAATTCTTCATAAAAACAAAAATACCCCAGCTGATTACCCTTTATTTCAGAAAATATCTCATCAAAATTGTAGACACAACAGCCAGACTCCTGAGAGTTCACTCTAATAGGACCTGATTTATTATGAGACTATGAATACTCTTATTCACACAAGCTATTCATAAGCAATCTTCTGTTTTCAGTATTGACGGTTTCTCTATAAGAGGTAGATGACATTAAAATTATTAGTCTGAGTTATTTGAAGCATATAAAATTCATTGCTTTTAATCAAGCTATTTCACTTTCCAATTCACAGACTCTTATTTGCTATGACTCCTGTTCATCATTAGTATAAATTAGGCTGGGCCTACAATTGTAATGACCCAGGCCTTATTAACCTCCTTCTTTTATCAACTGCTGTGATTTAAGAGATAACAGTTCAGCCTATACAAGCTACAAAATTAACATTGGTTACTCTGGAAGTAGTCATTAAAAAAAACATTTTAACAAGATATAAAGTAGATTCCTATCCATGTAGGACCATTATTAATTCCTCAATCTAAAACTATGGCTAAATGAAGAATGGAGATCTATATGCAAATATGTTCACATCTATCCACAAATATGTCACTTTAATTGTGTTGCATTTAGTTACTTTAAGCACTGAATTCTAAGCATGTAAAATATCTACTAACAGATTTTAAAAGCAGGCAAGATGACTTAATGGACTCAGATATAAGACTTAATGAAATTGGGGTGATTTTCAAAACCTGGTCTACCACTAATGGGTCATCGAAACTTTAAGATTCCCTTATATTTTTAGCAGTTTTAGGTTCATTACTTTCAATCAGTAACATCTGAAATCTTGTCGGCCAAAACCTACCTTGCTGTTACCAGAAATTTACTAGGAGATGTGTTTGCTTCTAAATATTTTAATATACTATTTTCATACTGGTATTTTATTATTCTCTATGTGCTTAATTTAAATAGTCACTAAATAACATTTTACCTGCTTTTGTTCTTGTCTTTCACAGGAACTTTTATAGAAAAGCAGCTGATGAGAGATGACAGTTCTCTTCTTCACATTTGAAAGCATTATATTTCTTAGGCATTAATATTAGGGATCACATAAAAACTTGGCTATGGTATGACTTTTAAAGGGTAGTATATTTTTAGCATTCTTCTACTCAAATTTTCTTGCCTCCTCATGATCAATATAGAAGGACCACTGGAAGATAAACATTAGAGATGTTTTTTTTAATCTTTTTTTTTTTTTTTTCTTTTTTGGAGACAGGGTCTCGCTTTGTAGTTCAGGCTGGCCCTGAGCTCACCATGGTGCCCAGGCAAGCCGCCGCGAACTCAGCAATCCTCCCGTCTCTGCCTCCCAAGTGCTGGGATTACAGGCGTGAGCCACCACGCCCAGCATTATATGTGGTAACCAGGGATCGAACTCAGGTCCTTGCGCTTGCAAGGCAGGCGCCGGAACCACTGAGCTAACCCTCCGGCCCTTTAATCTTTATTAATATATTGTATAGACACATCATGATCACACTCAATTCTGGGTATTAGTACCAGTAAGTGACACCATTTAATTCTTATTTTTTTTTCATTCCCTTACCCACCCCCCAACCCCCAACCCCTAAATACATAAGCTTTGTTTACCTTTTTTATTACCATCATATTTTTTCTTCACAACATTTTTCTGGTGTAATTACCTTTTAAAAGTGCTAGTATATATTAGTTATACATATTAGCCATTTTGTTTTGCCCTACTGGGGCATGTATACAGCATGCATCTATGGTTTTAAATCTTTGTCACTTCCTGTTTTCTTTTTTCTTTCACGTAATCTCTTCCTCATCTCTAGAAGTTTCCTTTCTACTTTCCTTTTGTGGTTTCTTTATTTTGTATACTTCATATAAGGACATAATATTTGACATTATGTCTGCTTAAAATATTGTGTACTATGTCCTTCATTTTCCTTTAAAGGACATGACTTCATTCGTTCTGTGGGTGAATAATATTGCAGTGTGTATTTATCAATTTTCTTTATCAGTTCATATGTTGATGGATGTACTTAGGATGTTTCCCTAGCTACTGTGAATCACACCACAACCCTTCAATATGCAGACGTCATTGTAGAATGCTGTACCAAAGAGTAGAATAGTTAGGTGAAATAATATCTCTAAAACTTTAAAATTGTGGAGGGGAAAAGACAAAGTCTTCCTAACTAGAATTACTAACATTTAATTACATGTTGAGAGTATGAAGGATAATTTTACTTCTTTTCTCCTTGTATATCAATATGTCATTGGAACAATTGTTCCTATAGATCTTCTAAAAAAAACACTGAGAAAACATGGGAATTGTAGAAACAGAGTGTATATGTAGACATCATGAATATGACCATTTCCTCTTAGTTCTAGTTAGTTCTCAAAAACCCCACCCAACATGATTGATGCATCCATTCTTGAACCACAGGTTGCTCTACCTGTAAGAAATCTTAACAGAAGTGCTATAAATGCATCAAATCAATCCACTACATATTTCATCATTTATTCACCCAGACTGTTGAGGTAAAGGCTACTAAAACAAGAGGACATGCACATTTGTTGAAAAGACAAGCCCACATCCAAGCAGACTGTGGCATAATATAGAATATAATAGTCACTTTTTGATCATTTTAGCAAAACCAGCCCCTTGTAAAACCACTTCCTTTCCTCACATGAACTATTTTTATCATCTTCATAATAATCTAATTGACAAAGGTACTATAATTATCTTACATTTGATGATAATAAAACTGAAGAAGAGAGAAGCTAAATTCATTTCTTAATGCCATGCATTAGAAAGTGGAAGAATATGGGTGTTATCTCATGGAGTCCAGCCAAGACTATGATATAGGAAGTGAGCTGGGAAGAGCTGCTGGATAAAGCAGTCTTTTGCACCTGATAATAAAATATTCTCAGAGAATAAAATCTCTACATTCCAAACACCTCTTTAGATATGATGTAGATCTAAATCATTCTTCTCCAAAATGTGCCTTGTCTGAGCACTGCTACCCTGTGTTTTCATGTTTTCATAATGCTAGTAAATGCATGTCATGTTCCATGTAAAGGAAGAGGTCAGGAAAGGAATGAAATGACATTTTGTTGTTACCTCTAGGGCTAATGCAGCATGTTTAAATATCTAAAATAACTTTAATACAGAGAGTTTGTCACATCAATTTTACCAAGGAAGAATCAAAAGCTCTAAAAAGTTCATAAATCCCCAATGATTATTGTGGTTGAAATTCAAATATGGATTCTTAAAAGTTAAAGCTATCAAATGCCCTATCTGCACTATAGAACCAAAACCCTGTGTTAAATTTCATTCCTTCCCTTATTCTAACCTCCAGCATACAGACTTAATTTATTTATTGTAAAAACAAGTTTTGTTTTATTTTGTAGGTCTGTAGAGTTATTCAGAAGGGGTAATTTTATTGCTTAAAACATAGGGTATCAATTCTTTACTTCTAAAACAAGCTAAAATGTATGTTTGGAGTCAAAGAATTCATTTGACCATGTAATCCTTACTATCTATTAAAACAGATTACATAAATTGCACTCAATAAGACAAAGCCTTACTGTTATTTGAATTGTAACAACACATGTTCACACTTGAAAACACAAAAGGATGGCCTAGAATCTGACAGAATTATGTGCAGATACCATAGCTAATCCTTTGAAAGAAATACAAACTTTTACAAACACTTCTACAAGAGAGAGCATGTGAGTTACAGGAGAAGAAAAATATGTCTACTATTCAAATTAATTTTACAATCAAGCATTTAGTTGATAAAATAAATCATATTTCAGACACTAAGGAGATGAAAAGATGGCCCAGGTTAAAGCAAATGTAATCACTATTAGTTGAGAAGGACAGGCTTGGCCTTTGGAAATAGCATCTTCCAACTGAGTTTAAACCTTGTTTAAGGTGGCTCTTCGTATTTCATAGCCATAATGAAACTGCATATATGTCCTAGGTGCTTCCCTTGTTTAAGAGGGGTATAATACTCAATGGCTAGAAAGATATGCAAACTCCAGTGTGTACATAGTGACACTGGTGTCAATTCAAACATCTAGAAATGGAATATCAAAATTTATTTTGTAAAATTAGGCAAACTACAAGGCTCAATGAAGACTCACATTGTCTAGGCCCTACCAGAAGTTCCTCAAAACCGTAACACTCTTCTCTCACACTTGGAGAAAACATCAGATTTCCCACAACGTGTGTCAGTCCAGAATGTGAGCAGAGTCACAGTTAGCAAGATAATTTGAGATTTACATTTTTAAATCAGGACATTAGTATCTTGTGGAAATATATGAAGGATGAAAACTAGGAAGTTGTCCCAGGAGTGTGAGTTTGGAGCAATATGATATATAAATAATAAAATGGAAATCATAGTAACAGCTCACACCTGAGTCAGCTGAGGAAAACAGGTAATTGCATTATGATGAGATTTCATAGAATCAGAAAGGAAAGAGAAAGGTCCAAATTCAGAATTATTTCATAAGCAAAAAGTAGCTGATCCCCAAAGAAATGCATCAAGTATATTGTTTGTTTCACTAGATTTTGGGAAAACTTGGGTAGAGTAAATGTTATGACCACATTAAAAATATTTGAGCTAAAATTTCAACATTTGCCTATATGTTGATTTTTCTCATGATGTTAGCAATATTTTTTCTTTTTTTGAGACAGGGTCTCGCTTTGTAGTTCAGGCTGGCACTGAGCTCACTATGTAGCCCAGGCAAGCCTGGAACTCAGCAATCCTCCTATCTCTGCCTCCCGAGTGCTGGGATGACAGGCGTGAGCCACCACGCCCGGCACTGTGGTATGCGGTATTGATTGTTGGTGCATGTGAGTCTCCACGCCCAGCATTGTATGTGGTTTCTGGGGATCGAACTCAGGACCTTTGCGCTTGCGAGGCAGGTGCCGGAACCACTGAGCTAACCCTCCGGCCCTAGCAATACTTTTTTAATGAATAAATGAATCACAGAGGAAATTTACCATTGTTTTCAGAATGTGAATATCTACTTGAAAATAAAGTTTACTTCTTGACATATAATTTATAATTATAAATTCATTAATTTGCCATCAATATCATTCAATTTATGTGTGGAGAAAATATGAGACAAAAGCTTTAAACAGTTTATTTAACACAGCGTGTAGTATATGTAAGGTCAAAAGAAAAGCATTTTAGGGAAGGTGAGCCATGAATTGAATATTAGAACTCATGCAAGAGACAGACTAGGCAGAGTGGCACAGTTTGAGGATAATGTATTAGGGAGATAGAATCCCCTCTGAGTTTTTGCAAAGAGAATGGAGCAGTGAGGGATAAAAAATTTCAGAAATGAAAGATCTGAGGCATTATTGCAAATAAATGTGAAGGCAGAGCAACAGAAGAGGCCCACAGAATTAGGGCTGGATCTAGATCAGTACCTCAGTGGCAATGGTTAGAAATGTATGCTCTTCCTTGAAGACTGCTGAGGGAATTTTAAAGGACTTTAACCAAGGATATTCCATTTCTAAAATAATACTTCAGGTTAAAATGTGGAAAGCAAGTGGTAAAGCAGTAACTGCAGAATTAGTGAAGTCAATTCCAAGGCTATTTTTCATAATCTAGGTCTTAACAATATCAATAAGAAATTAACTCAGGATAGGTCCTGAGAAAGTGACAGATTTTAAATAGATGAAGATAGTGACGTTAATAGAAATTAACTATTATTTCACATGAGGATAAAGAATACAAATGTAATTGCCAAGAATTTTATTTCTTCTTTAGGTAGAAAAGCAAATTATGTCGTGAAAGAACAATATGGATGGTATAGATATACTATAGATATAGGAGAAAGAAACAGGGTATTCAGGTTTAGACACATGAGTGTAACAAACCTTAGTGATAACCAGTGTCTTGTGGAAATGAATATCCAAGATGAGAGAGCAGAAAACAGATTGGGTCTGAATATACAAGTAAGATTTATTTGCACACAAATAATTGTTGGTCCATTAGAGTAGATATGATTGCCTAAAACTAAAGCAAGAGAAAGGATCTACCTTTCTAGACCTCAGTGAAGATCATTGTCCCAATATATAGTCAAAGAGAAGTTTTGAAAAATAAGCTGAACGATATAAAAATACAGAGAAATACTCTGCCATCAAGAATGACAAGATGGATCCATTTAGGTGCAAATGGAGACACCTGGAGGATATACTAATAAGTGAAATCAATAGATCACAGATAGGCAAATTCTGGATCTTCTCTTTGACATGAACACCTGTAGATGCAAATGAGCTCTAGAAAGTATGACAGCTTTTATAGAGTGGGAAATTTCATGTGGGAATGTAATGAGGGGAAGGAATAAATATGATACAGAGAGAAAATAAAAGAGCATGTATAAAGGGGGTGGGAAGGTGTGGGTGGGTAGGGATATGGGTAACAATGAGAATTAACTTGTGTCATATACTGGTACAAATTCCCCAATGTTATACATGATTTTGAGATGTATATAAATTGTACCAATAAAGAATTCAATTAAAAATACAGAGAAATAACCATGAAAAAGATAAAGGAGGTGCAGGAAAAGAGAAGGAAGGGTTCAAATGGAAAGATAAGGGAGTAGGGGAAAAAGGGGAGAGGGAGAAGGAGAGGAGCAGGGATAAAGAGGAGAGACAGAGAGCCACAGGGGAAGAGGGAACCTTCTGAATGAGGAATGTACTTCAGAGAGAAAAAAGACAGCATTCCAAGAAATGTTAAGCAAGACACAGAAAGAGGGAATTGTTCTAGAGGTATGAAGATGTTATGAGATGTCATCACAATACTAGTAAAACTCCATAATAGTCAAATAAACTTAGAAGAGGGCCGGAGTGTAGCAGCAGAGTGTATGAATAAAATGTGCAAGGCCCTCGGTTTGATTCCCATCATTAGAAAATAAAATTTGGAAAAAAAAAAGAAGAAAAAATGGAAACAATGAGTTTAGATTTCTTTTTCAAGAAGCCTGTGAAGGAAGATGAGAGGAGGAGCAGTTGTTAGGAGAAGCAGAGACATGTCACATGGTTCAGGCAGCTCATTTAAATTTAAGAAAAAAAAAACACAATTTCTTACTCTGGTGAATTAGGCACTACCTTTCTTGCAATACCAGGAATCTCTTTTTTGTATGCTGCATATCCAACAAGGTGTTTCTTGTATTCAATTTCATGAGTATGTAAAGCTAAATGACAACAGCCTATCTTTCCTGATTTTGTCATAGGATTTTTATCTAGATTTTTTCTTTTTTTAGTAAGCCTTATTTTACACTTCCACATTGTTGTGGTATTAATGCTGTGTGTCCAGTTTGTTTTGCAAAATACTTGATGACTACAAACTAAAACATTGTACTTATGCTGCTATAATACTTTGAAAAGAACAAAGTTGACTTTCTCTATCATAACACAATGAATGCCATGGCTCTTGGGAGTCTTGACAGGTCACTTGAAGGGTTAGTAACTCCAGTGTCCAGAGCCCATAATACCCTAGATTATGCCAGGAAACCGAAGAACTAAGTCAGAATCCAAATCGCACTGTGCTACGTTTGGCAATGGAGAAAAGTGGGCTTAGCTCAAAAGTGCTTTAGAGTGAACCTCAGTACAAATGTATACTTCCATGTTTGATGTGGGACAGTTACAGTTATAGGCTAAAGAAATAGTCTGTGCTGTGCCTTCAGGGTTGGAGCCCAAACAGTATCTCATATTATAGGAACAAATCTTATAGTAGGCCAGCAATCAGTGGGCCCATGTAAAATCTAGATACCTGGATTTAGACAGTATCAAGAAAGGCGGGAACAAAAGAACTAAAAAGTGAAGAAAAGTCCACAAACTCGATTTTTTTTTTTTTTTTGAGACAGGGTCTCGCTTTGTAGTTCAGGCTGGCTCTGAACTCACTATGTAGTCCAGCCAAGCCTCGAACTTAGCAATCCTCCTGTCTCTGCCTCCCAAGTGCTGGGATTACAGGTATGAGCCACCATGTCCGGCACTGTGGTATGTGGTATTGATGGCTGGTGGGTGTGAGTCTCCACACCCAGCACTGTATGTGGTTACCGGGGATCAAACTTAGATCCTTGCGCTTGCGAGGCAGGCGCTGGAACCACTGAGCTAATCCTCAGGCCCCCAGAAACTCTATTCTTGATGGACTGAGATCCCATGTGCTACTCATTTGAGAGCTTTTTTTTTTTTCCTGACTGTTTGATTAGCTATTGGTTCATGGACAGAATGCTGTTAAGTTTTATCATGCTGTATAATTGATATGGTACCCAGCATATGGGCACTGCTGGACATGCTAGTTGGTTTTTACCTTTTGGGACAACAAAGGGCTTTTAAATGGTCAGCTGAAAACAATCAAGAACAACCTTCCTGTAGTCTCAGTGAGCAGATGGTGTGTGTGTACTCTACATACAAATTTCTATCATCTCCCATCACTATTTAGGTTGCAGAATCCATGTTCTAGGACTTAGAGAATCTTGAAGTGTGCAAGACAGTTCAAAATTACTCAAAGATTGGAAGACATCTCAATGTTGATTTCTGGATTATTATCTGTATTAAGGTGCCCTAGAAATTATAGCTGCTTCAGCACACTTAATGGAGGCATACGTTCCTCCATCTAAGAGCTACTGACCTCAGGTGAGCTCAATCTTCAGGAAGTTTGATGAGTGTCACCAAGCTAGACAGTATAAATGAGAGTTTGGCTTTGAGCTTTGACAAAGAGAAATGTGGTGGAGGTGTGAGTAATAAGAGGTAAAAAAAAAGTGTGATGGTAATAAAAAAGGGAAACAAAATTTATGTATTTAGGGGGTGGGAGTTGTACGGTGGGTAGAGGAACAGGAAAAAATAAGAATTAAATTGTGTCATATACTGGTACAAATTCCCAAATATTGAGTGTGATCATGATATGATGTGTATATGCAATGTATCAATAAAAATAAAACTAAAAAATAAAGAGTTACAACCTGGTCTCAGATGCTATTGCATCTTTGAACAGGTGCTTTATTTAATTTTCTAGCCTTATATTTCTTTACAGCAAAGGAAATATCTCTTGGTCATTTCAGAATCCTATTTCAAAAAATTTAGCAGATGTTACTTATTTTCTCTTCCCAAAAGAGCAACCAACATTTAAATGCTCCACATGGACATAATTTTTTAGTTTAGTTTGTTTGTTTTTGAGACAGGATCTTGCTCTATAGTTCAGGCTGGCCCTGAGCTCACAATGTAGCCTGGGAAAACCTCAAACTTATAGTAATCCTCCTGCCTTTGCTTCCAGAGTGCTGCGATTACAGGCTTGAGTCACCACACCCACCAGTGTGATGTGTGGTACTGATTGCTGGTCAGGATAAGTCAACACACCCAGTATTGTTGTATGTGGTTACCAGGGATCGAACTGGGGACCTTGTGCTTGCTAGGCAGGCCATGGAACCACTGAGCTAAATCTTCAGCCCTGCACATAGTTTTTAAGATACAAGAAACACAAAAGATTTATAACAAAGAAATCATGTCAATAATCAGTTTTAATATTATGTATTATATTTAAGTATATTTAAAATATATTTTATTATTTATTATATCATATTGTATTCATGATTAATATATTTAGTTTTTAGCTTTAAATTTATTTTGTTGTTGCCACATGCTGTAAGAGAGAAAGGTGGACAAAGAGTGGATTGCAAGGAATTCTCAAAGACAAAATGTCTATTTTGAAAAAGCTTAACAACAGAAGCTGTAGAAGAAACTGCTTAAAGAGGAAAAGATTTAAAGAATGTGTAGTAGCTGGTGGAGAAAGACATGAACTTTAAGCTCCAAAATAGAATGTAATTTTTATGTTGTGAGATTATTTTTTGATTGTTGAGATCAAGAATGAAGCACAAAATTCTTTGCACTCAGAAGCAGGTTTTCTGGAAGGTGATTTTGTCCTGGGGATGCTATACTGGTCATGTCTGGGCCAAAGAGATGGGTCAGTGATGCCTTGACCTAGACAGGTGTATCTTATTCCCTCTCCTCCCTCTTCTCTTTGCTTCCTGACCTCCATAACATGAGCAGCTTTGCTCTGTCACAGCCCCATCCCATTTCTGCCTGGAAGACAGCCCACCTTGACCTGTATCCTTGTTCCAAATAGACCTCTCTTTCTTTGAGTGTCAGGCAGTGCATCTCTACAACAAGGAAAGAGACTAAGACATATGTCCATTTGTCTCACTGCTAGAACATCTTTAATCTAGGGATAAAAGAAGCTTGGAAGAAGAAACTACAGTTTGAGTTATCTTTGTGTTATTCCAGGAAGTACAAGGAAACCATCACACAAGCACTTATCAAAGTTAGTGGGTAATGACCTCCATGGGAAAGTTTCTAGATGTTCACAAAAGATTCAAGAATCATGAAGAAAATGAGTAGCTCTACAGGAAAAAACCTGATTATAGCAGTTTACTGTAACATTAACCAGAGGAAAAAAATAGCCCGATAATATCTACCAACATAGTCAATGTATTTATATTATTATTATTGCAATATAATGTGAGTCATCTTTGGAGCATAATTTGTGGAATCCTGGGTTTTATTATATAGAAGTACTTAAATGAAATTTTAGAGAGAAAAAAAGCCTATGGACAACAAAGTTCTTTTCCTGAGTCTAACTGATAAGTTTATAAGTGAAAAATCCTGCATAAAGTGATTTATTAAAGCAAAATCAATCAATAAATAAAGCCACTGATCATATGATTATACATCTCAACAGGAAATAAATGAGAGCTAAGATGATAAACTGATGAAAACACTGTTCATAGAGTAAGAACCTATAGGTCAAATAGTCATTCTTTTAATCGTGAAAGAACAAATAATTAAATAGTCAATATATATCATTGATAGCTAAATATTTGCAAACATTTTTAGCAAATTCAATAATTCATTCACTGACCAGTACTATACTTTAATGAAATTCTCTTTAAGGTTGATTTTTTAAAAATTTTAATCTTTATTTGTATATTATATATACACATCATGATCACACACAATACTGAGAATTTGTACCAGTATATGACACAAGTGGTGGCACACTCTCGTAATCTCAGCACTGTGGGAGTCTGAGGCAGGAGGATCACAAGTTTGAGCCCAGCCTGGAAAAGCATAATGACTTAGTAAGAAGCTGTCTCAAAATAAGAATTAAAAAGGAATTGTGCTGGAGAATGTAGCTCAGTGCAAAGTCCCTAAGTTCAATCCTCAGTACCCCCCCAAAGAAAAAAATAATAGTGTATATTTGAACTTGGTTGAAGTAAAAATTGTGATCCTGGTTATAAAGTAATTTTGTGTCTAAAAGATGTCAGTATATCATGTAACTTCGCCACAGTCAAACACTTGTTTCAATATTGTACCATCAAATAGATAATATTAATGTATATTTAGTAAAAGATAGGTTGGAAGTATTTGCAGGTGCTTTCCTTGTTTTTTCTTTTAATGTTAGAGTACTTTATTTAGTTTATTTTTATCTTTATTGGTACATTGTATATACACATCAAGATCACAGTTTTGGGAATTTGTACCAGTATATGACATGATTTAATTCTCATTTTTTCCCATTCCCCTACCCACCCCACAACCCCCCACACCCTAAGTACATAGCTTTTTTATTAACATCACATTTTTTCTTTACCCCTCATTTAGAGTTGTGCTATGTGGTAGATATAATCAAGCTAAAATATTTAAAAGCCAGACTTACATCCTAATTATTAGTGCCATGCTCTGATAGGCTAAGTTGAGTTGTTTTGCAAAAAGAAAAGTTATACTTTTTGGAAAGTTATCTTTTGTTTTTCTTTGTTTTTTTTTTTCCTCTAGTTACACCTGTTATGAAATAGAGAAGGAAATGCTTGCTTGCATTTTATTAAAAATCAATTTAGGTAAATATTCATAAAATTAAGCTTTTTCTGCCAAGTGTGGTGGCTCATGCCTGTAATCCCAGCACTCGGGAGGCAGAGACAAGAGGATTGCTGAGTTCTAGGCTTGCCTGGGCTACATAGTGAGCTCAGGGCCAGCCTGAACTACAAAGTGAGACCCTATCTCAAAAAAAAAAAATTAAGCTTTTTCAGGCTAAAAAGCATGGTTTCCTAACTTGTTTATAAGAGTGACTATAAGTTGCGAGAGCTATTTTGAGCACAAGGTGCAGGAGAATTTAAAATAACTTCTTCTCACTCCTCATCAGTATCTATATGATTTCTAATCATTCCTGCTCACATCACCTGTGAGGAGAATGAATCCAGGTGCGATGAACATGATGTTCTTGCTTTTCTGAAGGGCATTTATTTTTATTTATGCCATTGTGTTGAAGCCTTGAAAGCGCTATTTAGAACAAATAGGCCCACACACCTTACAAGTGAAACCTTCTGCTCTCTGCCTTTTTTTTTTCTTTTTCTTTTGAGACAGGGTGTCTCTTTGTAGTTCAGGCTGGCCCTGAGCTCACTCTGTAGTCCAGGCAAACCTGGAACTCAGCAATCCTCCTGTCTCTGCCTCCTGAGTGCTGGGATTACAGGCGTAAACCACCACACCCGGCATTGTGGTATGTGGTATTGATTGCTGGTGGGCGTGAGTCACCATGACCAACATTGTATGTGGTAACCGGGGATCAAACTCAGGACCTTGCGCTTGCGAGGCAGGCACTGGAAACACTAAGCTAAATCTCTGGCCCCTGCTCTCTGCCATTTTAGAAGGGACAGGATCTCTCTCTGTTTGGATAAAGGTTTTCAATTACAATAGTATGAGGGAAGCTAAAATACTAATTCTGAGTTTTCCCTTGTTCTGTCATAATCTAAGAGATTGTTTTCTAAGGAGTGCTTCTCAGAAATTCTAAAACTCTTTAGAAAAAAATTTTAAAGTGAAAATAACAATGTCAACTTCTGTTGAAGGAAAATGTTTCAACTCACGTGCTTGTCCATAGAGACAAGCATGTGAGTTGCTTGGGTTGCAAAGAAGAGCTCTCCATAGTTATAGGAAGTGGTGAAAACCCTTCCAAACAAAACTCCATTTTATCGTATTGTTCCTGAGATTATAGAAACTAAGAAAAAGCAATGTTTTCTGTTGCCAACACTAAATCTGCAAGGTTTCACAAAATGTAAGTTCCTTGATTAAGTATACACTTATTCATGTATTTGTTACTTCCATACACACAAAAAAAATTAAGTGCATCCCCACATCTAATTCCTCCTATTTTCTGCTGTTCAAATGAAAATAAATAAATTAAGAACTAACTATAGATTGCCGGGCGTGGTGGCTCACGCCTGTAATCCCAGCACTCGGGAGGCAGAGACAGGCAGATTGCTGAGTTCGAGGCTTGCCTGGGCTCCATAGTGAGCTCAGGGCCAGCCTGAACTACAAAGCGAGACCCTGTCTCAAAAAAAAAAAAAAAAAAAAAAAAAAAAAAAAAAAAAAAAGAACTAACTATAGATCAAAGCTTAATGTTAGGAACCCACTTGATTCACACCCAGGAAATGGTTATATTTAGCTGATACTCATTAAAACTGCATATTTAAGTCTATTAAGATGCATTTTATTACCTCCACCAAATGCAAATAGGGGTTGAACCTTTTCAGAGCAATAGGATTTATTGTACAGTTCAAAGAATGATTGTATCTGCCTTCTGGGCTTGGCTTAGTCTAATTTCATAACATACACACAAACAGGATTTGTTCTGAGTAACATTGCCACAGATTCAGAGCTGTAAGTCAGGTGCTTGATGAGCTTCTGAAAATATTTGTTTAGTATTCCAAATAATACATATAATTTACAGTGCAATCCTGAGATAACAAGGAAATGTTACTTCAAATAACAGCTTACTTAGTAAACATGGCTTCTAGTAGAGATACTTCCCAGCTATCACAAAACACCATGCACTCATTTTAGGTAAGCCTATATCTATAACTCATGTTCCAAGAAAATTATGAATATTAAAGTGAATTGGCTGACATTCTGCCAAATAAGATTTCACTAGCAGCAACAAAAACACAAATGGGCTAATGCAAATTAATTGCTTTGAAAATGCTTTATTACATTGATAAAAATTACATTGCATTTGAAGTGAAATGGGGAAAATGTAACTCCTAAAGGCCAGCAGAAAATTGGAATAAAAATGTCTGAAAAATTATATTGCAAAGAATAAAAGCACCTCATTTCACCAAAATATAGGTTGTAAAGATGTTATATTTGCATATTAACTGAACTTTAAAATCTTATCTTTTCAAATTTAATTTATATTTCCTTTTTAAAAAATGAGGTATTACCTAGATACCCTGGTAGATTTTACCTAAAAGTTCATTTTAAACGTAGTATTAGGTGATTAATTCTCCAAATATTTCTTTAATTCCTTTTAAAAAGTACATTAATTATGAAACCTGAACTTTTTGTTAAGATTTAAAAATATAAATATGATAATCTTCTTAGGATGTTTAATACAAAATTACTGGCTATACAAATATATCAATCCACAAAATATAGATATGTATATGTACACATATCTATATAAAATTCTTATATAAGTGTATACTATATATATAGTAGCAGGGATAATCATAATAGAAATGTTCTCGTATGTAAAGACCTTTTTCAGGAAGTGTATTACAGTTTTGCATATTGAGAAATGAAACCCAGTTCCTTACATAATTAGGTGCGTATGTTCTTACCATTTCTCAGCAC
>PVIC010008958.1:0-46706 GCA_004025085.1 Thryonomys swinderianus | reverse complement strand
AATGAGTTCTAGAAAGTAGGACAGCTTTTATAGAGTGGAATATTTCTATAGGAAACTTGGTGTGGGAATGTGATGAGGGGAAGGAATAAAAATGATACAGAAAGAAAATAAAAGAGCATGTATAAAGGGGGGAGGAGGGGGGAGTGGGTAGGGATATGGGTAAAAATGAGAATTAACTTGTGGCATATACTGGTACAAAATTCCCAATGTTATGTGATTTTGAGATGTATATAAATTGTACTGATAAAGAATTCAATTTAAAAAAATAAAAATGTATTATCAGTAAAGAATCATAAATTTGAGTAATTTATAGGAAAATGGATGGAGACTATAAAGTCTCCTCTTGAGACTATAGAGAACAAAATAAAGGAGCGTTGGTAGGCAACAGGGAGATAGACATTTTGGAGATGGAGAAAGGGACCTAAAGAAGGAAGAGAGGAGTCAGAAAGGACCAAGATACAGTAGTCTAGTATAAATATATAGTATAAAACTAGTATATACTCCAAAATGAATGCAGTTATTTTGTATGATATATATGTATACAAAAGAATTAGAGAGTAAAATAGTTATTGTAAAACAATGGAGCTTTAAAATGTCAACCAAGCCAGGTGTAGTAGCATGCCTGTAATTCTAGTACTTGGAAGGCTGAGATAGGGATTGCCACAAGTTTGAGGCCAGCCTGGGCTACACAGACTCTGTCAACAAAAAAGAATGTCAGGATCGAAGAATGGGAGAGAGTAATACTAAAAGGAGCTAATAAAATAGAGGCAGGGAATATTTGTGCTTCATTATGAAAGTCTTAGGATTGAGACAGATAGAAAGTAAAGCCATTTGAGAGTGGCCCTTTGCATAATTCCAAATTTGTTTGGTTTTATTGGGTTGTTTTGTTTTGAGACAGAGTCTCACTCTGTAGTTCAGGCTGGCCCTGAGCTCACTGTGTAGCCCAGGCAAGCCTTGAACTCAGCAATCCTCCTGCCTCTGCCTCCCGATTACAGGTGGGATTACAGGTGTGAGCTACCATGCCCAGCTGAATTTGTTTGTATTTATATAGCCCTCTCGCAGTATGGTTTTAAACAGCCATAGCTCCTCTTCTGTCTTTTGTTGCCTAGTGCTAAGGTATCTTAGTTACTTCCTCATTGCTGGGACAAAATGCCTGACACCTGCTCATAGTTTGTGGAGGTGTCAGTCCATAGTAGGCTGACTCCAAAGCAGAGCAGCATGGCAGAGGGGAAACAGCCCATAGCAACACAGACAGGAAAAAGTAGCACCAGCAAGCATCCCTTTCCCTTTTTATCCCATTCAGGCTACAAGCCTTTGATGCCATTCACACCCACTTTGGGTCTCTGTCTTCAGTAAATCTATCTAACCACACCCAGAACTATGCTAAACCAGTTGGTAGACTAACCCAGTTATTGCATCCTAATGGAGTACCATACACCCATGATCCAGCCACCTCCTGAAAGCCCCACCTATGAGCTCTTCCGGCTGTAGGGGGAATGTTTAGATATAAACTGTGAGCCATTACATAAGGGTTTTGGTTTTTCTGGTTTTGATTGTTGTTCTTTTGGCTGTTGGATTGACTGTATGGGTACTCTGACACTGAACTACATCCCAGTGCTTTTTATTTGAGACAGTGTCTCACTAAGTTACCCAGACTGGCCTCAGACTTATAATCCTTCTGTTTCAATTTCCTGAGTTGCTGAGAGTATAGGTGGGTGCGTCATACCTAACTGATTTCTCTTTATTTATTAAAAGAATCTTTTTAACTCAAACACTTCCTCAAATTACACTTCCTATATGAAATCTAAAGTTAGTAGGGTGAAACTATGAAACTACTTCCCAGTGTTTTTTAAGAGGTTTCTAATAAGTGAGGAAATTAAGAGTGATATTTTAAAATGACATAAATATTTAACTGCATGTTACAAACATGGTCACTTTGTTTAGCAGGTCCCTGTTCAAAACTCAGCAGGACAATAGGGTTAGCTATGTTTGTGCTGGTTTTATGGTAGGAATCCTGCTGAAGCAGGTTGTACAGACTGTGCTGTATGTGGAGCTGTGTTAGCTAGGCCTTGACTGAGCTGAACTCCAAGCCGGAACTCTGGTGCTCTTCACTAGAGGTGGGAGGTGGGAGGTGGGGGGTGGGAGGTGGGTCCCTGCTTCATTACAAGGACACTGTCTCTCTCAGGGTGGCACAATTTCACCCGTGGTCCAGCAAGCCAATGGTGGATGCTCTGAAGCTAGACAGTGGTTTTCTGTTGTGAAATATGTTCTTGGGCTTTCTTTTTTTTCTGTTTGCCTGATACAACACTCTAGATCAGGTAACAGATTAGTTATAAAAATATAATTTTAATTACTGTGAGAGATAAGAAGTTATTAGTTATTAGTCAGGTGCTATCACTTCAGACTCCATTATAGCTTAAATAGAGAAAAACTTGTATTCTACCTTTTTATTATTTTAGCAGCTACTTACAAGAGTTTATTTACCAATTGTTGGGTATGCATTAGTGAATAAAGCAGTCAAGGTTTTTATCTCCTTAGAACTTGTTAGCATGACAGGGGAAATAGACAAGAAAGAGACAGTCAAGCAAATGAAAGTCAACACCATAAATACTGGTACAAATTATGAAAGAAATAGAAAAGACACCAGATGATAGGAAGGCCAGAGATTTTTCCGGGAAAGTAATACTATCTTGAGACTCATTGGGTTGGGGGGAACCCAGATCTGCAAGGACAGACATGTAGGAGCTGATGTTGGGTGGAAGTGTGTGGGAGAGGGGTCCGGGGTGACTGGGAGCTCTGGCCTGAGCATCGGAGTCCTGTGCTGTTCATAGAGAAGAGAAGACTAGAGGAGTGAGAGTCTGGAAGAGAAGTGCAGATGGAGATAGAGGATTTCTTTACGTATTTGATTTGAGATTCCTGTGAACCATATTAAAGGTTCTGGTTGAGTATAAAAACATAAAGGAGAAGTTTGGGCCATGGATATATGTTTGGTGGTTGTCAAGCTGTAGGCTTGCTTAAAACCATACCCATGGGGATGAATACACAAAGAGAGACAAGTGCCCAGGATAAGTCCTTGGAGGAATAACCGCATTTACCCATCATTTAGGAAGAGGAGCCAAGTACACTTGACGTTGTGCTGACCCATGAGAAGGCCTGAGACTCAGCCTCTGGGCTGGTGGGTCTGGTCTTTGTGGCTTCCACATGTGTGTGCTGCCATTCTGATGAAAGACACTTGCTCTCACTAATGTCAGACTTTAAACTCCTCAGAATAGGACTGTGTTTATAACTACTGAATGCTAAGTACCTGCTATGTGGTAAAAACATTATATGATGTCAAGAGGAATAGTTATTTAGGTTCGTCTGATTTCAAAGAAGCTAAAGAATTTTTTTCCTATGCTTTTCCCACTTCAAACAGGTTTTCAAGCCAGAAATGCTCTTCTTCAGTCAAATCTTTCTCAAACTCAGCTAGCTACTATTTGGTGAGTTTGTGCTATGATTTTTAACTATATAGCCTCTATTATAAGAAAGGTACTGTTTTTTGGGCAAAAAGCAACAAAGGAAGAAAAAATTGTTTCTGTAAAAGTTTGTGACTCAAAGATGTTCCATAAAAGCAGCCACTTGAAAGTTAATAACTTTGAAATCAAAATGTATAAAACATTATTCTTGAGAATTTAGCATTTAACTGTTTTACAAGTAAAGCTATAATTTTTATATAATCTATGGAGAACCGGTGAATCTCATTTTTAATATATAGATAAATGTGATTTGATAGGTAAATTGAACATAAAATAAGACAAGCCACCTTCTTAGGATGGATATATCTCATTCTGTTTCCAAATTTCTTCCCCTTATGTTATGAAAATTAAGAAGGAAAATTAACTTACTTTTCTGTATCTATTTACTTTGAACTAAAATGTGTTAACCCAGCAGTTTTATCATCAGTATTGTTTTAAAATTAAAAATATATTCTTCAGACAGTAATTTATTCCAAATGGACTTTGTTGTGAATTTTCATATTTCCTGTAGGACTCTGGCTGACGTCGACGGGGATGGACAGTTGAAAGCGGAGGAGTTCATCCTTGCAATGCACCTCACGGACATGGCCAAAGCTGGGCAGCCGCTGCCGCTGACTCTGCCCCCGGAGCTCGTCCCGCCCTCTTTCCGGTGAGTCTGCAGCTGAGGAGCCCGCGTTCCCTCCCGTGGGATTCACTGGGCCTGTGCTCTAGCCTAGAGCAGAGTTAGATTTTTTTTTTTTTGGCATTTAATTTAGTACCCAATGAATTGCACTAGAAAGAAGTATGTGTTAGAAATAGGTGTGTTTTCACCATATTATATATAAAGGAACTCATAACTAGAGACACAGAGAAAAGCTTCCCCAAGAATAGCAATTACCTATACCATATTTTGAATTTAGCACTCTCTGGCTTAAATCATAGGTAGTGTGTACTGTTCCCAAACTGAATGATGCTATATTTATTGTTTGCTTTTCTTAGAGGAGGAAAGCAAACTGATTCAATTAATGGAACTCAGCCTTCATATCAAAAGACACAAGAAGAGGAACCTCAGAAGAAATTACCAGGTATCATTACGTATCTAAGGTGTATGTTTGTAGTGAGTTCTTTTCAATTTTACTTTGAAATAGAAGTGAAAACTTAGAATTTTTTCATTATTAAGATTTTATTGTATGCTATGTGAAAAAAACTGATGAATTAGTTTCGATGTCAATAAAATTAAGATAAAATGAATGAGTATATGAAGGAAGAAAAGATAGTTTATTGTCAGAATAAGCTTTGTGGTAAATCTTTAGCTTTAAAAAAGTTACAAGTATCAATTGAGCGAGAGTACATTAATTTAAAATTAAATTAATATTAAATATTTAAAATAACATTTTAAATAGAAAATATTTCAAAGTTAGTGGCATATCCCAAAGAAAACACATATATAACCACACAATTGCAGTTGTCCTTGAAGAAAACTCTGAGGAAAAATTTTACACTATTTTTATTGGCAAGTATAATAAAATTACTCCTCAGTTGAATTCAAACAGAAATTTGGGGTTTGGTTTTGAGGGTTTTTTGCAGTACTGGGGGTCAAACTCAGGACCTTGTCCTTGCCAAGTAGGCGTGGCACCATTGAGTTAAGTCCCTGGCCCGAATGAGTATTTTTAGAAAAAAGTAAATACTTTCCTACTTTCATTTGAGTTAAAATTACCCTTAGAGGAAGTGGCCAAAGAGCGAGAACACTCAGATGATCACAGGCCTGTGCTGCACGGGATGTGCACGAGGCTCCGCAGCCTGTAGCTGTGTGGGAAAGCTCACGGTGTGCCTTCTTCAGTTACCTTCGAGGACAAGCGGAAAGCCAACTATGAGCGAGGGAACGTGGAGCTGGAGAAGCGGCGCCAGGCCTTGATGGAGCAGCAGCAGAGGGAGGCAGAACGGAAGGCCCAGAAGGAGAAGGAAGAGTGGGAGCGGAAACAGAGAGAGTTACAAGAGCAAGAATGGAAGAAACAACTCGAATTAGAAAAGCGCTTGGAGAAACAGAGGGAATTGGAGAGACAGCGGGAGGAAGAAAGAAGAAAAGAGATAGAAAGACGAGAGGTTATTCTTATTTAATATTTCTTAAGAAGATCATGTGATAAATGACTACATTTTAATTTAATTAGCACATACTTATTTTTAAATGTGTATTGTACCTTTCATTTTTATTAATCTAAATGCGTGTTCCCTTGAGAAGGAAGAGTCTTGCATGGAAGAGATTTTCAGAGCGAGTGTGTGGTAGAGGGCTTCACTGTTGTGTGAGTCATCCCTTAGCGAAGGAGGATTTAGTACGACACTGAGCTAATGGAGATGCTAGGTCAGTTGGCTGGTAGAGAGTCAGGCTGAGCATGTTTAAGGTTCAGCTTAAGAATGTAAAGAATTGGAAGGACAGAAGTGAGTGTGAAAAACCAGAAGTCTAGAAAGGAACCAAGAGGGTGGGCCTGTGTGAGCCCTTAGGAGGTGTTGTTGAGGGGGCCTTAAAAGGATAGACTGTTTTGTTTTTGTTTTTTTCTAGTGTTTTGAGCCAGGGTCTCACTTTGTAGTCAGGCTGGCCCTGAATTCACTCTGTAGCGCAGTCAAACCTCGAACTCTGTCCCTGCCTCCTGAGTGCCAGGATTACAGGCGTGAGCCACCACACCCAGTATTGTGGTATGGTTGCTAGTGAGCATGAGTCAGCACGACTGGTATTGTTGTATGTGGTCACCAGGGATCGAACTCAGGACCTTGCGTTTGGAACCTGGAACCACGAGCTAAATCCTCATCCCTGAACCGTGTTTCAAAGGGCCAGGTGGACCCCACTAAGTTATAGTGCACTGAGAAGATGCAAACAGAAGTCCCCACCACCACTAAAATAGAGGTGTGACTGTTTGTTACCTTTAACATTTATAGTTATAAGTTATCCTTTCGCTTAGTAAGAGAAAAACGACTAACACAGGGATGGTCCTGTGAAATAAGCAAAAAGTGATGGATAGAGCCATGTTGGTGGAAGTCTTTGGACCCATTGATAAGGCTACACTGGCCCACCTACCCTTTGGCCCACCAAGTGCTAAAAACTGTCATCCTCTAGCTTTTGAATAATCTTTAACTTAAAATTAACTATAATTCATTATTTCCAGGCAGCAAAACAGGAACTTGAACGACAGCGTCGTTTAGAGTGGGAGAGAATTCGTCGACAAGAGCTTCTCAATCAAAAGAACAGAGAACAAGAAGAAATTGTCAGGTTAAACTCTAAAAAGAAGAGTCTTCACCTTGAACTGGAAGCAGTGGTATGGCCAGAGTTTATGTGGAGTGTATCTGAATGTGCTCAAGTTACTTGCTGAAAAATCCTATTTAAAAAAAAAAAAATCCTGTCCCATAAATAAATTGTTTTCATGTAATTAAGTGCCTCAGCTTCCTTAAAGCTGGGATTGCAGGTGTGCACCACCAAGCCTGTTTTTAAATGTGTTTTTTTGTTTTGTTTTTTGCAGTACGAGGGATTGAATTTGGGCCCTTGTGCTTCCAGAGTAGGTGCGGTACCACTTGAGCTAAATCCCCAGCCCTTTAATGTGCTTTGTAGCAGACTGGACAGTATAGTTTGCTGAAAAGGCTGGAGACTGAAGTACTAAGAACTACGTCATTGGCTTAGGCCAGATGCTGATGGACCATCTGCATGTACTACTTTGTTACTTTCCCTGCATATAAAAGGATGTGCTGATATAGTAATTTTTGATTTTCACAGCAGTGTCTTAAAGATGGTCTGCAGAGCACATTTCACAACAGATGGCTCCACATTTATCTGCTTTATTTTTATTGAGATTTACTCTAAAATTTACTTGGAATATAAAAAAAATTTTACCATTAAAAATAAAAAGGGTTTAAAAGTGCTTGCCTAAATAATTTCTCATAATTCCTTTAAGCTTTGCAGGACCATAGGTTTAAGCTCATATTGGCCACTATGTAACCAAGTTAGATATTTTTTTCCTTGAGCAACAAGTAACTTTAGTAAGCATTAGCCAAGGATTTATCTGAAGTGGTACCACGCCTACCTTGCAAGCAGAAGGGCCCAAGTTCAATCCTTGGTACCACACACATACACAAACAGCTCAGTATCTTTAGTCAGAAATGTTCTCTTATTAGTTATGTCATAGTACTACAAAAGAGGCCTAAGAGTAACCTCTTTGGGCTACTTGTATATCTAGCTGAACTGTCATCTTGACTATATATTTTTCCTTAAAAATAAAATTGGAGAGCCGGGAGTGGTGGCTCACGCCTGTCATCCCAGCACTCGGGAGGCAGAGACAGGAGGATTGCTGAGTTCGAGGCTTGCCTGGGCTACATAGTGAGCTCAGAGCTAGCCTGAACTACAAAGCGAGACCCTGTCTCAAAATAAATAAATAAAATAAAATTAGAGAACCCTTTAACATTGGTTGTTTTTTCCTTAAGAACTGGGCAGGCCCGGGGATGTAACAGCAGCATGGCACCTGCCTGACAAGGGTGAGGTCCTGAGTTCGATCCCCCAGTACCAAAAAAAAAAGGAACTGGGGACCTGGAGCAGCACAACAAGCCCAGTAACCTAGGTTAATGAGCCGTCTGCAAAGGTCTGAAGCCCGAGCTCTCCATGTTGAAAATGATAATGTGAGCTGTAAGATTGACACAGCATATTCCTTTTAGTGTAGGTTTTTCAAATATAAAACATACTGTTTGGTAAAAATTTCAGTATCAGTAGTTATTAAGCAGGGATCTCATTCTAATCACCCATATTAGTTTGCTAGGGTTATGATAACTAAATACTGCTAACCAGTTTAAACAACAGAAATTTCTTTTCCTCTGTCTCAGAGACTGGGGGTCTGAGGTCAAGATCTATGTGGGTTTTCTTTCCCCCACTGCTGCCTGATTTCCGAGTCCTCCTCTGATCTTCTCTCTGTACATGTACGCCTCTGGTGTCTTTCATGTCTAGACTTTCTCTTCTTACCTGGAATCTAGTGAGATTGGAGTAGGGTTCACCTGGCTAACCTCATTTGACCCTAATTACCTCTTCTAAGTTCCTTTCTCAGAATTTGGTCATGTTCTAAGGTGCCAGGGGTTAGGTCTCCAACATAAATATTTTTGCAAGGGGAACACAATTCAGTCCATAACATCCCACCTCACCCTTCCTCTTAGCCCCCAACAAGAATATCTGCTCTTGGGCCAGAGCTTTAGCTCAGTGGTTCTGGCGCCTGCCTCACAAGCACAAAGTCCTGAGTTCGATCCAGGTAACCACATACAATGCTGGGCGTGGTGAGTCACGCCCACCAGCAATCAATACCACATACCACAGTGCCAGGCGTGGTGGCTCACACCTGTCATCCCAGCACTCGGGAGGCAGAGACAGGAGGATTGCTGAGTTCGAGGCTTGTCTGAGCTACATAGTGAGCTCAGGGCCAGCCTGAACTACAAAGCGAGACGCTGTCTCAAAAAAAAAAAAAAAAAGAATATCTGCTCTCTGTGTTTAGCCCCTTTTTCTGCAAAGTAGGAGAAGAATGGATACTCCCTGCTTAAGGAAAATAAATATTAGTATAGAAGAAAACTATTGCCAAAAGAGTCCCCCTGGATATTGTTTTAATTATAGGAAATGAAAAGTAACATTAAAGATGGAAGTAGAAGTTCAAAGAAAGTAGTGCTATCTCACAAGCAAACATTCTTCCATCCTCTTTTTTTTTGAGGCAGAGTCTTGCTTTGTAGTTCATTCTGGCCCTGAGCTCACTATGTAACCCAGGCAAGCCTGGAACTCAGCAATTCTCCTGCTTCTGCCTCCCAAATGCTGGGATTACAGACATGAGCCACCATGCCTGGCATTGTGCTATGTGATACTGATTGCTGGTGAGTGTGAGCCACCACACCCAGTATTGTTGTATGTGGTTACCAAGATTGAACTCCAGTATTTTATATTTACACTCTCCCATCAAAGCATGGGTTCTTGGGCTGGAGATTTAGCTCAGTGGTTCCTGCGCCTGCCTCGCAAGCGCAAGATCCTGAGATCGGTATCAGTAACCACATACAATGCTGGGCGTGGTGACTCACGCCCACCAGCAATCAGTACCACATACCACAGTGCTGGGCGTCGTGGCTCATGCCTATCATCCCAGCACTCTGGAGGCAGAGGCAGGAGGATTGCTGAGTTCCAGGCTTGCCTGGGCTACAGAGTGAGCTCAGAGCCAGCCTGAACTACAAAGCAAGACCCTGTCTCAAAAAAAAATAAAAAAGTATGAGTTCTTATATTCTGAGCATGATGTGTTTTCTCCTATTAACTCTATAGTTAACAGGTGTAACTCTAGAACGTATTTGACTTTGTTTTGGACACTTATTTCCGGCTGAGTGTGAATAATAAGTAACATTTTAAAATTTAAGTAAAAATATTTTTCTCCTGGTAGGAGCATTTTCTGTTAGCATCTTATATTACCATGCTTTTACATGATCTTCCCGCAGAATGGCAAACATCAGCAGATCTCAGGCAGACTACAAGATGTACGACTTAGAAAACAAACACAAAAGACCGAGCTGGAAGTTCTAGATAAGCAGTGTGACCTGGAAATTATGGAAATCAAGCAACTTCAGCAAGAACTTCAGGTAAGTCCTTTGCCGGTAGTTCTCCTTAAACATGTGCAGTTATTCAACATTTTCCTGATAGGTGAGTTGTATTTTGAGGATCAGAAAAACCTCTGGTTCTTAAGACCTGTAACCTGCATGCACATAACTATATATAGTATCCGAAAGTCACTAGGTCTCCTGAAGCTCTGTTAAATACTATGTTAAGTTCTGCTTAGTATTTATACCTAAGTGGACATTTATCGTTCTGATTTTTAACTTTAAAAATATATTTACATATTTTACCCTTGTGACTTCACAGACTATTTTAGACTAAGTAATTTATAAACAACAGAAATTTATTACGTGCAGTTTTGGAGGTTTGAAATTTGGAGATCAAAGCACTGGCTTTGGGTGAGGGCTTGTTTTCCGCTTCAAAGATGGCTGCTTCTTCCTGTACCTTCTGGCGGAAGGAGCCAGGACTCTTCCCATCACTCCTGTAAGAGCACTCGTCCTGTTCCTCAGGGAAGAGCCCTCCTGATTCAGTCACCTCCTAAACCCCTGCGTCTTAACACTTGCATTGGGAACTAGGTATCCACATGAGGTTTAGGGGGACAACAACATTTAGAGCATAGCCTACATCAAAGTAAAGTTACTGTGAATTTTAGGAAATTTTGACTTGAAGTTATTTAAAGTTATGGGTAAGAAGTTGCACGTGTCCCTCAGAGGCTTGGCAGTTCTGCTCTAGAGTCTGGCTGAATTACCATTTGCGGAATAGGGACGTGAAGTCTGCAGCATCTCATGACCCCTCACCCTGCTTCTCTGACTGCGCAGACTGACAGTCTTTTCCTTCTGTCACAGACACATAGGCAAAAGCCAAAAACATTTCCTTCTCATCAAGTCTGCCTCCCTAGTCCTCCCTGAGTTTTTATTCCCTCTTTGATATACAGACAAGCATTCTGGAGTCTTCTGACCTGCTTCCTGCCCACACCCTCCAGCGCAGGTACAGAGACCTCTCTGTCTTTTGCCCACTGTCATCTATTAGAACACTGAAAATTATGAACCTCCAGACGTAGCCTACTCAAAAGCTTTCCTCACTGCCTTTTAATTCCAGCCAGTTATTCATAAGTCGCTGTTTAAACATTTGCTTTTTAAATCCTGCCTACTTCCTTTCCAGGTTATTCATAAGTAAGGTACATTTTGCTAGTTATTCCTCTACTAAACTTCAGAAATGATTATGACTACCAGGCATGGTGGTCCATGCCTCTAATCCCAGCAGTCAGGAGGCTGAAGCAGGAGGAATACCATGAGTTAAGGCCAGCTTGGGCTACATAGTGAGTTCAGGGCCAGGCTGAACTACAGAGTGAGACCCTGTCTCAAAACAACTTAAAAAAAAAAAGAAAAAGATTAATGTACACCATGGGTCTGCCAGGCAGCTTGCCACCAGTGCTGCATGCATGACTGTCCCTTGAGAGGCTGTTTATTAATTTTACTAGTATAAAAGCCCATAATAGTGATGAGATTCCTTTATCCCTCAGTGGTAAGGCTGCCTAGGGTGACAGGCACACACCTCCAGTAGTGCAACCGAGCATGAACATGTTAAATCATGGTTTTAAATTTTGTGAAAGAAAACTTCTTGGACATTTTAACCAGATATTATTTTTCTTTTATAAGGAATATCAAAATAAGCTTATTTATTTGGTACCTGAGAAGCAATTGTTAAATGAAAGAATTAAAAACATGCAGCTGAATAACACACCTGGTAAGTCTGTTTTGTTTTCTCTTATTTTCTGAATGACTATGTCAATTATATTCTTAGTTACTGTTTTGTTTTGTTTTGGAAACAGAGTCTCACTTTGTAGTTCAGGCTGGCCCTGAGCCCAGGTAAGCCTTGAACTCAGCAGTCCTTCTGCCTCTGCCTCCCTAATGCTGGGATTACAGAAGTGAGCCACCATGACCTGCATTGTGGTTTGTGGTGCTGATTGCTGGTGGGCATGAGTCACCACACCCATTACTGTTGTATGTGGTTACCAGGGATTGAACCAGGGACCTTATGTTTGCTAGGCAGGCGCCAGAACCACTGAGCTAAATCCCCGGCCCCTATAGTCTTAGTTTTTAAAAACAGCATTATTATATCATAAATAACTTTTTCTCACTATTTTGCAAAATAGTGAGAAAAATATCACAAATGTTAGAATGTAAGTAATAATTATGGTATGCTTTTCTGTCTTGATATTTTTATTTATATTATCAAATATCAGTCAAAATACTAGACTACAATTAAGATCTAAATTTGGTTCTAACACAAGATACATGCACATTTTGCCAAAGTCCTGTGCTCATTGTAAAGAACCGATCAGGAGAAGACTTCTCTGTGCAGTCGAGCATACAGTTCCCAAATGATGATGCCCAATGTGCGGGGTCAGGCAAAGGTGAGCCCTGGCTAGACCTTCACATCACCTAACTCTGCTCATTCAGAGGCTCGTACCAGCTTGGTCCTCTGACACCTGTGAGCAAAGTATTCCAATGTGATTTATGGAGTATAACATTTTTCATGGCTCAGATTCCAACCAGGTAATTTAAGAACCAAATTCTAGCTGGGCGTGGTGGCTCACACCTGTAATCCCAGCACTAGGGAGGCAGAGGCAGGAGGTTTGCTGTGAGTTTGAGGCTTGCCTGGGCTATATAGTGAGCTCAGGGTCAGCCTGAACTACAAAGCGAGACCCTATATCAAAAAAAAAAAAGTCAGAGAGCATCCCAATAACAATATATGTGGGAAACAGGTAAGAGGATGCAGCCAGAACCCTCATGGCCAGCTCCAATTCCCTGTGAGTCCTACAGCAAAAGGATTAACAACTAACAAACAATATAAAATTGGAACCTTGAGGGAAAGCTGAGCCTGGGCTCAAAGCTTGCTATTCTGAGCAGTGGCAAATAGGCCTTCTGAGCAAAAGGCCAAATACCACACAAGTAGAAAAGGGCCAGTGCCCAAAACTCATGCACTTTTGTTTGGTACAAAGCCTTCACACCCATAATCCTAGTATGCATAAAACAAGGCAGTCCCAAATCTTTGCGCCCAAAATCCTAGCATGCACAAAACAGGGCAGTTACCCACAATAATCCCTGTAGTTGAAGATACATACAGGAGGGCAGAAATCCTTAAATCCAAGTAAGTTTTAAAACCAAAAATCCTAGTGCAGTAATCATTGTAATTTAAAAGCCTTCAGGGCAGGGCAGATGTCCACAATAATCCCATTAGTTGATCCTGCAGGGCAGGGCAGGCATCCACAAATCCAAGAAAGTCCTAAGTCTGAGTAAATTGTCTGCAGTTCCCAACAAATATTATTGATATATTTTATATATACATTATGATCACACTCAACATTGAGGGTTTGTATCTGTACATGACACATCCTGATTCTCATTTTTTCCTATTCCCCTGTCCTCTACAACTCCCCGCCCTGTAGATACATAAGATGTTTCCTTTTTTTTAACCATCAAATTTTTTTTCCCTTCTTTGCTAGCCCCTACCCCCCTCTTTTCCCTTTGAACATTTTCTCCCTATTTTGCAATACCTATCATACATTTTAGAACTCATTTATACCCAAGGCCCTTTTCAGTATACTTTTGGCTGCTTAGGGACCCAATAAAAATATCTTTCTCCTTTGTCCAAGTATGAAGCAAGGTGAAAAATAAGGCAAAGAAACAAGAAAAGTGACAAACCAAAATACCACCTCAGTATTGGCAAAGCTTATATGGGACTGCATGGCTTATCTCCAAGTACAAAGCTGCACCTACAAAACATGAAGGCAGGTTTCCTGGATGAGGAAGAGTTCACACTCAGGCCCTTGTCTTCAGCTTTCTTGTTTCTGAAAGGGTAGAAAGAAGCTAGGAGTGTTTTGCTAGTGAAGGCCCTTGCAAATGGAAGAAACAGCAAAATAAAGTTCACTCTTGGGCCGGAGATTTAGCTCAGTGGTTCTGGCGCCTGCCTCGTAAGTGCAAGGTCCTGAGTTCAATCCGGTAACCACATACAATGTTGGGCGTGGTGACTCACACCCACCAGCAATCAATACCACATACCACAGTGCCAGGCATGGTGGCTCACGCCTGTACTCCCAGCACTGGGGAGGCAGAGACAGGAGGATTGCTGAGTTCCAGGCTTGCCTGGGCTACATAGTGAGCTGAGGGCCAGCCTGAACTACAAAGCGAGACCCTGTCTCAAAAAAAAATAAAGTTCACTCTTGTTAACTATTCATATAACGTCTGGTGCCATCCACTAAAAGGGTCTATCTATGTCTCTTCGCAGACATTTTCATTGCATCTGATTCTTTTTTGTTCTAAGTGTATTAGCTCCTTAACTTCTCCACAATTTGAATTGTGAAGAAAGTGTTGATTGTCTTCTGTGTCATACTGGGAATTTGGTGAGACTCCTGTCTCTGTGACATGTGATCTATTCAACTGTTATTTATCTGCCTTCTTATGTAACACTAGCTCAGTTCTAAAGAGAAAAACTTTTGTTTGGGATTTGAATCATTGCATTTGTCCCTTAGATTCTCTTCTTCATAACAGTTACCATTTAATACTTAACACTCATGTGCCAAGCACTGTGATAAGCACTCATGCTTGTTTTCTTAATCTTTATAATAAATATAGTTATAATTTGGTTCAATATAGTTATTACCATTGTGTGGTTCAGGAAAACTGAGATTCAAAGAGATTAAGTAGTTCCTCAAGAGGGTACAGTTGTACTACCCAAATTCATGTCTATCTTGTCTTCCAAGACTTCCCATTCTATATTGTTGAATTTGCTATTGAAATGCATATGGTTGTTGTTATGAATAGGATAGAAATACACAACTATAAAATTACAATGATGGACATAAAAGGTTCCTAAATGAAGATATTTAATGTTCCTGAGTGAATTAATAATATGCATACAATAAAAACTGTGCTATTTTTCTAATTCATCCAGTATATTTAATTCTATTAAAGTTTCTCTACATGAAACTTGAAAAGATAATTCAGAAATTCAGAAGAGAAAAATGTATAAGACTGAGCAAGACTTGAAAAAACATTGGGGTGGAGAGACTTGCTTTATCAGAAATCGAACAAAAGATATGAAAGTTTACAGTATCTACATAATGTGTTATTGCTCAGAAATAAATGTAGAACAATGAAACTGAATGAACATGTATCGAATATAAATTGTTTGATGCTTGTATTTCAGATTCAGGGATCAGTTTACTTCATAAGAAATCAGTAGAAAAGGAAGAATTATGCCAAAGACTTAAAGAACAACTAGATGCTCTTGAAAAAGAAACTGCATCTAAGCTTTCAGAAATGGATTCATTTAACAATCAACTGAAGGTATTGATCTTCTGTTATACTCTTTTCTAGGTAGCTGCCTTCTTACCACCCTTATTTTTATTTACTAGAAAAAAACAAAGCTATTATTTTTGTATTATACTTTCATAATTCCAACTAAAATATTTAAGATTTTTAATGTTCTCCAAAATATTATTAAAATTCTGTCACATTACTAAATATGCCATTTACCACATGCTCCAGCTTGTGATGATTAGTTCATATTTTTATGGGTATTTCAAAAACAGTTGCCTTTGTCCTTATTACAGAACTTCTGTCTGGTAACATACTCATAAGTAACAGTCTAAAATGTGAAACGTGACAATTTTAAAATAGTTCTGATAGTAGAAGCTCCTTTAACACACTAAAATTCTTTTTTGTTCCTTTGCTACAATATAATTTAATTAACCCTTATGAAATAATGCAATAAACAGTAAAATCCAAAGCAGAATCTGGTTCCATAAACTTTGCAAGAAAAATCAGGTGCATGATCATTGTTTGCTGCAGTAGTAGACCAGATGTCCAAAGTGTGCTGTGTGCTTACCTTTCTTTGCAGTGATAGCTGTATACCAAAGCCATATCCATGTAAGAAGATAATAAAAGGTAAAAATAAGAGTAACTGTGCATAATATGGCTTTGAGAAAAGTCTCCTTCCTTTGCCACCTGGGCATAGTTTTTAGTGTATAAGTTGTTTCACAGGATTTCTATAAGAAAGCTGTTTCTTGCCTTGCTAATTTAGAATAACCATAACACAAACTGTGAATAAATACCTTGATAAAGAAAAGACAATATGGTGGCTTCAGTTAATGAGGGGAAAATTGAGGTGAAAAAATGTTAATAATACCCCATTACATAAGCATATAGCCTATGGAAAAGAATTTTTAAAAAACAAAACTGGTTATTGATGGTCAGACAAGCCAGCCAAGTTATCTTCCCCACTTTTCTTTTTAATCTGTACATAGTTTAACTGGCTTTTTATCTGCCTTATCTTACAGTGTGGGAATATGGATGACTCTGTTCTTCAGTGCCTTTTGTCTCTGCTAAGCTGTCTCAACAACCTCTTCCTCTTACTTAAGGTTATTTTCTAATATCTAGCTCCTTTGTTTGAGTTACTTTACTATTTTCTTTTCTTTTTTTTTAAACTAGACTATTCTTTGCCTTTATCTGGATATCTTTGTTTGAAATAACATATACAATAAAGACTTTTTTCTTTCTGCTTGCTTGAATATCCTTCTGCTATCTAACTGCCTGTTTGACTAAATGCCAGAAATCGGGAATGTGGCCTTCAGTAATCTTCCTCATGAGGAGCCCAGCAGTTTCCCTGTAAAGCATGTCCAACATGTAGCCTACCATTTTTATTTTTCTTCATTTTTTTGCCCTTTGTTTTTTCAAATGTTAAAAAGTACTTTTACAAAGAAAATTTTGTTATTTATGCACATAAACTATTACATATTTTATATATGGCTCAAGATTATTCCTTTTGATTCAAAAAAATGAAGGCCAAAAAATGCAGGCCACAGGTTGGACCTGTCCATGTCCTGATAGTTAGATGAGCTAATGGGATGACTACTGATTCAGACTGAAGGAAATCTAAGAGAATGTGAGGTTAAATCACTTACTTGTATCACTGAAACCATTGTGTAAATTTGTCCATTCTGAAACCCATGGCAAGGCTGTGTCATGTATGCATCAGGCTATATCCTAGTTCTACCCCAGGGAAGAATTTAAAGAGCCAGTAGTACAGAGACAGCTTTCGTTGGGTCTTATTACCTGGCCTTGTATTTAGATGTGCTTGTGCTTCAGGTAAATATTTCAATTATTTCATTTCAAATTGTCGCTTTGCCATGTGTACTACCCGGAGTATTTAAATACTCAAAAATTCCTACTTTAATTTAAGAAAGCTTTACCCAGACACACCTTGACCACACAGGCTACTCAGGACTAAAGTGGGTGGCAGCAGGTCGTCTCCGAGTGAACGCTCAAGTGTGACTCCTTTGTTACCTCAGCAAAGGTAGGGCAAGTTAAAAGATGCCAGCCACCTGGGTCTTGTAGTTTAGCCTATATGGTGACAGCATGGCTAGCCAGGTTGTCTGGCCTTAGAACTTTGGCTACAGATTGAAGAGAAATTTAAATCTAAGTTTCTTCATCTGTAAAATAAGCTTTAGTGATCATTTGTGGTCTGTGTCTATTCCTGTAGTGTTTTTCTCTGCTAGCATTTGATTCTCCACAGACCAGAAGATTATTCCTGTCTCTTGTTTTACTTATTCTGCTTCCTGCCTTCTCCCCTTTCATTGTTTTTTGATACTTTCATCCACGTCAATTAGGAAACTAAAGAGCTATAGAATCTACTGTCACAGTGGTCAGGCAACTTGACTGTACTGTCACAGGAAAAAAGAAAAGGGACCTTTAGAGTCACAAAAATGATAACAGTATGATCAGTTAATGTAGTACTGAAAAAATACCCTCAAGTGCCAGGCGTGGTGGCTCAAGCCTGTAATCCCAGCACTCGGGAGGCAGAGACAGGAGGATTGCTGAGTTTGTGGTGGCTTGCCTGGGCTACATAGCTCAGGGCCAGCCTGAACTACAAAGCAAGACCCTGTCTCAAAAAAAAAAAAAAAAACCCTCAAAGTGTGTCAAGAAGGACACCTCTGAAGACCTTGTTGAAAGTGACATTTAGTCAGATGGTCAGCAGAAGGTGGATTGGAGTGGATCAGGAGGCGTACAAGGGTTTAGGGAGCATGAAGAACAGTGGAGTGCGAAAAAAGAACAGGAGGTTGAAAGAAATTGAGATGGAGAGGTCAAGAAAGACATGAAAGAAGCAATCAAGGAAGATGAAAGGGAGAAGAGGAAAAAGAAACTGACATGGAGTATAAAAAGTGATAAAACAAGGAGCAGGGATTCAGCTCAGTGGCGCCGCGCCTGCCTTGCAAGCACCCCCAGTACTACCAAAAAGCAAAAATAATTTTTAAAGTACAGTCCAGGTGTAACAAAAATAAAGATAGATGTGAATGTTGTTCAATTTGTTGTTTAAAGTAAGAAGTTGAGGCCAGGGATTTAGCTCAAGTGATACTGCACCTACCTCGGAAGCAGAAGAGCCCAGGTTCAATCTCTGGTAATGCCAACCCCCCCAAAAAAAAAGTGAGAACTTGACCCTTTAATACTTAAATCAAGGCTGAGGATTTAGCTCAGTGGTTCTGGCATCTGCCTGCCAAGTACAGGTTCCTGGTTTAATCCCTGGTAACCACATACAACAATACCGTATGGTAGCTCATGCCCACCTGCAGTTAGTACCACATACCCCAATGCCAGGTGTAGTGGCTCACGCCTATAATCCCAGCACTGAGGAGGCAGAGGCAGTAGGATTGCTGTGAGTTTGAGGCTTTCCTGGGGGCTATATAGTGATCTCAGGGCCAGCCTGAACTACAAAGCAAGATCCTAACTAAAAAAAAAAAAAAAAAAAAAAAAAGATTTAAAATCAAAAGTAAATTGGACAGTTGTGATCATGATGAGTGTATAAAGTGTACCAATAAAATCAATTTTAATAAAGTAAGTTGGACCATCAAGGAATCCTGTGGGGTAGGTGAGGACATGGACTAACTCAGGTACAAGAAGTTTACTGATTCTGAAATTGAATATGGGGCAGCTCCAGTTCAGTGGCTTTAATAAGGCAGAGTATTTAGCTGGAAGTGAGCAGAGTGGATGAAAGACAGGGAAGTTTCAGGGCAGAATAGCACGAAGCCTATGGGGGGCAGTTCCTGAGCTTGGTGGGGTAAGACGGTGAGTGTGTTGAGTAATGTTAGGTGCCTGTTTGAAGTTGGAGGTTGTAAATTTAAAGTGAAAACAGCATGCCCAATTGTATGCTCCTTTTCACTAATGTTCACTCACTCGAATCTACAGAGGAAGCTGGTGAAGGTCTCGTGGGTTCACACAGGCTCGGGTTTTAATAAGACATGGGCCACGCAGGAGGGACAGTGGAGTTAAAGGTTTACCATCAAAGTGAGTTCTGCAGTGTGAAGTGGACGTGAGGGGTGTGAGGAGAGCGAGGGGTGCTCACCATGGGGAAGGAGGATGAGGCCAACTGAGTGGGGTCGCAGCGAGTGGGGACCCTTGGGAATTCATGCACCATCCAGTTGCCAGGTGGCGTGCACTGAGAACATACTGGCTGAGCCGTCTGCAGAAGCACTGTTCATGTCACTTGCTGGCCTTGTAACTGTCATTTACCCTCCAAATTCTGTTTTCTTCATTTATAAAACAAAACCGACAATACCTGCCTTGTCTTTGAAAAATCATACAATAAGTGAATTAAATAGTATTTCTGTACAAAAGTGCTTTGTGAACTTCTCTGCTATACAGATACAATATTTTTATGACTCTTATTAGGGAAGAAATTGTTCAGAATCATCAGAGTATCTTCGGTGTGTTAGGAAGTTATCACTGTTCACATTGTCTAATGACTAGAGAAGTATTTCTGTGTAGAAGGAAAATAAAATCTGTCAGCACCAGAACTGTGACTCCTCCAGGGAATTAAGTCTTAAGCTGTGTTCCCGAGGGCCTAGAGCAACCTGTGTTAGCGATGCCCTTCGAGCTGGCAAGGTGAGAGTTTGATTTATGCAAGTATGATAAGGCCAGAGTATGGCAATAAGCAACGTGAGTCCTTTGGATTGTAAGTAAACACTTTAATGAGCTGGGTTCTAGAAGTTAGAAAAAATATTTTCCAAAACTCATAATACAGTAAGTCCCCAGATGTTGAACAAGTTCCATTCCAGAATTGTTCATAAATCAACAAAGTGAGATTTTTATGCAGTAAACCTGTGAAAGTTCACAGCTTGCGTGATCATAGTCGGGGCTTACTGTGCAAGGATTGATGAAATGTCCCTCTCTTCCTTCAGAGAATTTCGGCCTGCCTTTGGAGCCTCCTTTCGGTAGGGTCTAATGCTCACAGGAGGTGTTAGCCTACAGGCTGCTGCTATAAGGTATGGGATAGAAAGAAATACTGGTTTCTGGAGCAGAACCTCTGAACTATTTCTGTGTCATAGACTTCTCAACAATTTTGTAGTTTCCAGACCTCTTCTCAAAATAATACTTTAAATTCATAAAATGAAGTGCAGTATACAAGTACTTAAAAATTATAAACCAGGTGTGGTGGGTCACACCTGTAATTCCAGCATTTAGGAGTCCAAGGCAAGAGGAACACCACAAGTTCAAGGCCAGTTTGGGCTACATCCTGCAGTGCTGGGTTACAGACACTGGCATCTACCCTCCTGGATTTTCCTTTATAAACTTTGATACTGTGTTACTTGATATGTCCAAATTTACCTAGTAGCTAGACCCATGTATTATCACAGTGTGCTTCACAAGAAACGCCTCGTCACTTTAAAAGACTTCTTTTTCTGATAGCACTTTAGCTGGACTAGTCCTTTTGGTTACAATTAGCATGGCTTATCTTTTTTCCATCCTCATCATTATAGCCTGCTTACGTTTTTACACTTAAATTGTGTCTTAAATAACATATAGTCGGGATATTTAAAATACCAGCATATGTTTGTATTTTAACTGGTGTAGTCTGTTTGCCTTTCATATAATTACAAGTGTGGACTTAAATCTGCCATTTTTCTGTTTGTTATCTCTTTATTTAACCTGTTTTGTGTTCCTTTTTTTTCTTTGTCCTCTTTTGGACTATGTTTATAGGTTTGCTTTTGGTATTCTTTTAAAATATTTTTACCCGCCTCCTTTGTAGCTTGCTAGTTAGGATTTCTCCTTTTCTGTTGATGGGTGTCCTATGCATCCTTGGTTTATTTGAGCCTAGTATAAATCAGTAATTTTACTACTTCCGAGATAATGCCAAGTCCTCAGAATACCTTAACTGCATGTATCTCCCCTGCGTCCCACATTTGTTTTGCTAGTGTTCGTTAAGGTGCACTGTCTCTTTGCCCGGATTTCTATTGGTCTTCCTTTCACATATCTTATGCTTCACCTCCAGTTACTTTTCATCTGGTTGAAAAAATGCCCTTTACTGTTCAGAGTGGTTTTTTTTTTTTTTTTTTGAGCAGGCTTATTAGTGACAGATTCTGTTTTGTTTTTCTGTAAGTGTCTGTTTTGACTTTTATCATGAAAAATTATTGCAATCAGTTAATAGAATTCTAGGATGGTTTTTGAGTAATTAGAAAGCATTGTGCTTTGGCTTCTATATTTTTATATTATAAAATAAGCTGTCAGTGCTCAGAGAATTTAACCTTCTCTTTTGTCTTTGGTTCCTAGTCGTTTCAGATAATGGGCTCATGAGCTTCTGTAAGACTCTGTCTTCAGGGCCAGGGAGTTAGCGTCTGCCGGCCTTGCAAACACAAGGTCCCAAGTTGTATCCTCAGTACCACATACCGCAATGCCAGACGTGGTGGCTCATACCTGTCATCCCAGCACTTGGAAAGCAGAGGCAGGAGGATTGCTGTGAGTTCAAGGGTAGCCTGGGCTACATAGTGAGCCTGAACAGGGATAGCCTGAACTACAAAATGAGACCCTGTCTCAAAAAAAAAAAAAAGTTCTATTTTCATTACTTTAGCTTAGATTTATCTTGTCTGGCTTTTATCTATTACTAAAAATAGTGAAATAATCCCACGGAGAATTCCGTTGAGACTTATTATCTCAGATCTTTCCAGTGAGACTTCATCATTGTAGCTTTACCTTCTAGGTATCATTATTGTGAATGTTCCTCATAAAAATGAGTCTTGAAGATGGCTTATCCCGGTCAAGAAGAACCTGTAGAGGCAGATGACCTTCCTGTTTGTTTTCATAGGCTCTGAGGGAACGTGCGTGTGGGCTGTCCTCACTGAGGTTTCATGTGCACTTAGAGTGGAAAAGAGTCACTGTTTATTTGAAATTCCTTTGAATCATTTAATCTTAAAATGTTTTCCCAGTCAACAGATAACAGTGTTTTAGTAATTTAGTTATTTAATCTGATTCAAGTGAAAGTAAATATAGAATCCATGGTGTAGGATTAAATAATAGAATAGAAATAGTTCAGAACCAAGGATTTCTTCTGAGCCTCAGAAGTGGTCATGATTTCCAAAAAAGAGAAATGGTTATGATAAAAACTATTTTACAGGATTGCTGTACTATTAAATTGTTCATTTGTTCAATTTGAGCCACTAATTGCATTCCATGACTTTTTCAGTGACAAGAATTTTTGTCTCAGTTATGTTGCTTTATAGCTGAGTTATGTGAGATGAAATTGAAAATATGATTAAGTTTTAAAAATTATTACAGTAAAAGGCACTTTGCCATCATTCCCTCCTCAAAATCCTCTTCCTCACTTTAAACACTTTTCTTGCTGAAAAGCTTCTTTCTGAAGCAGTTCTGAAAGACCTTTCTCAGGACTGTCAGTGTCTTGAATTTGTTCAAAACATTTACATTTCGTCAGGATCATTTTAACTTTGGAGGAGAGGTAAAATTTTGCACACAAATATGAAAACTTGGATGAAATGAGAAAGAATCTACCCAAATATTGTCTAGCTCCAACCTTTATCATGAAACTTCTTTTGATTACTTTGGGGGTTTTGTTTTGTTTTTTTCCTTTTCCTACTCTTTTATTCAGGATTCTGTAGATTCCAAGCGAAAGAAATCCAATTCAAAACAGTTAAGCTGACAAGTGTTTATTGTTAGAATGTGGGAATGATGACTAAGTGGGTAGGGAATCCACTGGACAGGGGCAGCTCCTGGGACTCTGAGCTGTTTTCCCTCACCCCTCTTTTTCCAGTCCTTATTCCTCACTACCCTGTGTTGACATCATTCCTGCCACTCAAAGGCTGACTTTGTAGCGAGGCAGCTCCAAGTTTACTTTACCCAGTTTAATGAGCCCAGAGAAAGAAAAATTTGAATCCCAGGGAAATGTTTTGTCCCAACCTAGCGCAGTGATCACCCCTGAGTGGGCACAGGAGGCTGCTGAGTCTGACAGACCCCCAAAGCGGTCCAGGTTGAGTGCAAAGAAGGGTGCAGAAGCAGCCAGCTTAGACCCAGGTTTGCCGAGGCCCTTGCCTCGCCCTGCAGGGAGCTCTCTGCGGCATCAGACTCTCGGCGCCAGGGTGGTGGGGTTAGGGCCAGGAGCTTGCACTTGATCCTGTTTGCATCCTCCATGGCGCCACGCACACAGCCAGGTGCTCAGTAAGTTGATTTCATGCTTTGGGTTGTTTTAGTCATAGTTTTAGGCAGATACTATCTTTTCCACTTTTAGTTTGGAATAAATTTTTTTAATAATTGCTTGTGTTTAGTTTAAGATCTTAACAGATACAATTGCTGCTAACTTGGTTGAACTACATATATGTATAAAAACAAAATTCCTGTTTTACAATGAAGTATTCTGCCATATTTAAATGAATTGCTTTTTAATGAAAATGTCATTCCAAATTAAATCATTGGTTTGTTAAAGATTCTGTGTTCTTGAGAAGTGAACTGGTATTGAAAGTGGGTGATTTTAACATACATTTGTCTCAATAGCTGCTTAGTTTAAATACTTGTATCCAAGATTTTTATAATCTAGATTTTTTAAAAATTTTAAATCTTAGTTTAACATTCCCTAGGACTTTGGTCTTTTAATGTAAATCTCCCTTTAGATTAGAGGAGGATATTAAATCATTCAAGTATTGACATATTTCTATTTTATCCTTAGGAGCTGAGAGAAAGCTACAGTACACAGCGGCTAGCCCTTGAACAGCTTCATAAGATCAAGCATGACAAGCTGAAGGAAATTGAAAGAAAAAGATTAGACCTAATACAGAAAAAGAAACTAGAAGATGAGGCTGCGAGGTAATATAACTGATAAATTTATTATATTTTATTGCTAGTATAATTTATATAATTTATATAATAAATTTATATGATTTTATAATAAATTTTTATAATTTATATAATTTTATAATTCTAATTTTGTTGCCTGTATCTTTAGCTATGGAAATTTAAGGGGAATAAAAACTGCTATGATACTAATCATATTCTAAATGTTATAAATTCAGTTCTCCTTTTCAGTCATAAACTTCATGTTTTGTTAGTAAAAAGTACAGACTTTGGAATGATACCTGAATTCTTCATCTGGGGCTGGGGATTTAGATCAGTGATTCCGGCATCTGCCTCGCAAGTGCAGGGTCCTAAGTTCAGTCCCCATTACCACATACCACAATGCCAGGCGTAGTGGCTCATGCCTGTCATCCCAGCACTCGGGAGGCAGAGGCAGGATTGCTGTACGTTTGAGGCTTGCCTGGGCTACATAATGCGCTCAGGACCAGCCTGAACTACAAAATGAGACCTTGTTGCAAAAAAGGAGAAAGAACTCTTCATCTGCCACATATTTATCCATGATTGAGTCACTTGACCTTCCTGAACCTCAACTTCTCTATTTGAAAAAAGTCTAATACACACAGTTCTAATAGGTAAGAGTGAAAATTAAATAATCTAGAGCATAGTATAATACCTTGCACATAATAAGGACTCATTAGTTCTATTTTCTCATAGTAAATCTGTTACTTTTTCTGGAAAGATCACAGAAGCCAGATATTCAATATTACAGAAAAAGATTTTGTGTCAGATACTACCTTGATGCATTTCTCTATATGCCACTGAGATATACTACCTTGATTGTCTCCATCTGTGGCAAGTTCTTAAGAAGCAAAAGAAGTGGGATATCAGAAGCCTAGAACCATTCCTTTCCTGGGTTCACTTGGCTTTTTTCTGTCAGTGAGATCCTTTCTTCTGGCCAGATGTGGCAGTGCACAGCTGTAATCATAGTGCTCTGGGAGGCTGTGGTAGGAGGATCCCAAGTTCAAGCCTAGTCTAGGCAGCTTAGTATGACCCTGTCTCAGAATTTAAAAAATTTAAAAGGGTAGCTTATGTGGACACCCTGGGTTCAAACGTTAGTACTGAAAAAATCCTTTTCTCCTATAGTCCTCTCTTTCTCCCAAGTTATCTAATGTCAGAAGTTCATGTGCTTAGTGAACAGATGGCAGTGAGCCAGTGTTCCTTCACTCTGGTGAAGAGAAGATGAGTAGTTTCTGCAAAAGAGCTGGTAGTTACTGAGGAGGCAAGAGAGGCAGGCAGGCTGCTGGGTTTACAGGCTTCGTTCTTGGTGATTTCCGAGAAGTGACTTCCAACACGTTTTTATCGGCAGACTCGTGTGGGCCGTGTGCAGGAAAACCCTGAGTTACCCTGTGCTTCTGGATTCTTTACAATTATAGTGGGAGACTCAGACAGTTAAACAAGTAGCTTAAATACTCTTTACTTTTAAGTCCCTACTTTTGTGGCCTTCTAATCAGAGCCAATAGAATACTGTAGAAGTAAAGGCAGTAGTGTGCTTCATTGGCCACTCACTGTTGCACAGGGAATTTTGCAGTGGTTACACAGCTAGTCACTATGAGAAGTTTCTGTCAACACAGTTATATCGGTAATTCTTCATGTCACTCACAATTCCACTTAGGCCACCAGACCATAGCAATAGCACCTGTTTCCACCTCACTCCTCCTGCTTGCCTGGTGTCTTATGTAGTGGAGGGAAGAAATCAAAGAGAACAGAAATACGAGCAGGATCTAATCAGTCCGGAGCTGGGCTTTAGTACCACATCTTGGCTCGTGTGTCTGTTTGCTCAGGGACATTCCTTCTTGTCCCAAGTTACTGGTCACAGGTTTCACACCGTAGCTGTGGCCCCTTTTGTCCAGCTTCTGAAGTATCTTCCCACACTGAACCAGTTTTTTACCCATTAGTTCATGCATAAGAAATTTTGCCAGAATTGAATGACCTCTCCGGTGTTTTCTTTGTCCCCTGATACGTAGTAGACACTCTGATGGTAGTGTTTATAATGCTATGGGAAATCAAATGAGGCTAATGCAGACATTATATGCCTGGAAGGCTGTCAGGGAAAGCCCAAAGGAGCTGGGAACGTCAGGTGAAGGGAAGTAAAGATGACCAGAAAAACACAGTCCTCCAGAGAGGCCTAGGTCTCAGCTACAGAAGCCTTTGAGGAAGGACCCTGTGATGGAAGAGGGTCCAGGGAAGCTGGTGAGGACACCAGGAAGGCAGAAGACAGTCTGGGGGTAAAGAGAAAAGGTTAATGATGGAGGGCCTACAATTTTTCTCATTATTTAAGGTTTCCAAATTTGTTTAGGAATTAAGGAATTCCTTCTTACTTACCTAGAAGTAAGCCATGGTTCTCACTTTGATGGGGTATAAGTGTTCTCCGGTCCCAGGGATGGAGGGCTACGGTTTCCACGGCTTGGATCGTGGCTGAAAAAGGCACTAAATTTAGTGGTGGCCATTCTGGCTCTTAGGAAACCCATAAAAATACACAGAGTGGCGCTGTGGTTGCATTATTAGTTCTAACACCACAGTAATTAAGTCTGATGGTAAGTCATCTTGACTGTCAGCTGGGCATGGGGGTAAACACCTGGAATCCCAGCTATTGGCAGCATGAGGCAGGAAGACTGCTTCAAGTTCAAGACCATCTTGGGCTATGGAACAAGACCCTGTCTCTAAATAAGTAAATAAACAGATAAATAAATGCCCATTTTTTTTCCTCCTACCTTCCTTGGGGTTGAAAGTTGGCTGCAGGAGTGAGTTTGAGGTGTGGGGAACTGTCAGGTTTGCTCGCACCCGACCCATTGTCCACGGCTGCCCTCTGAGTGAGTGACTCCTTCAGTTTCATCCGGCTCCGCGACTTCGCCCTCCCCTCGACTCACACCTTGCTGCTAGTTCTCCCATCACAGGACCTGGAAGTTCTGTTACATTTTATTCAGTGTAAAAAAAAACATTATGACATTATGCAAACTGCTTTTGTTCTATTGCAAGGAAAGCAAAGCAAGGAAAAGAAAACTTATGGAGAGAAAGTCTTAGAAAGGAGGAAGAAGAGAAACAAAAGCGACTTCAGGAAGAAAAAACACAAGAAAAAATTCAAGAAGAGGAACGAAAAGCAGAAGAAAAACAATGTAAGGAAAGATAAAAATAGATTTGATTCTTTTAAGACAAACCAGCAATCCAATGAGAAAAAAAAATAAAAAACAAAAATGCTAATCTTAGAAAAAATATTTAAATATAACCTTGGATGAGAAAAATGTAGACCACTTACTTAGTGAGTTCCGGGGATCAAACTCAGGACCTTGCGCTTGGCAGGCAGGCGCAGCACCGCTGAGCTCCATCCCCAGGACAGGCAGAGTAAAAATCTGAGCCAGCAAGAGGAAAGATGGTTCTATCACTGACTAACTAAAAAGACTGGCATGGTTTTCATAAGTACTGTATAAATGACTTTGAATGTTTTATTCAATTAGTATAGCTCAGCTGTTTAATGAAAACAACAGTAAAATGTCACATTCATTGAGCTTTTCTCAGAAGCAATATTTTTGTTTTTGATATCCCTCTAAGGCCATCCCTTTAGTACTTTAATATGATATCCTCCTTTTGCACGTACAAACCTTTCAGTTCATATTAACAGTACAGTGTGTTCAGAATTTCTCAAGGTAAAGCATCTATTCCACAAATGAACATGTAAAATATTTCTGATCTCACCAAGTTGAGTGGATTTGTGAATGCTTCTGTTATTTGACCTTTAGAACATTACTGGCAAATCTTCAGCCAGCCTGGTTTACTTGTTGATGCCGTTTGTACCCCTGGTGCTTTTCTTCCCTGTTGTGCTGATCCCACAGAAAAAATCCTGCTTAGTCTGCACCACTGGCGTTGCCTGGCCGCTGTGCCCCGCCCCCACACCCCTGTGCCTGCTCAGCCTGCACGTCTTCCCTTGTTTTACTGCCTCCTGCCTTTTTGGAGATGAACATCCTTCTTTGCTTTTATATTGATTATATGATTAGTCGGGACATTTACGTCTTAACAAGTCTGTGTCCACTGAGTTTTCATTGTACCTTTTCGATGCTCAGATTTTTCTTTTAGATTTAAGAGGTCTTTATTGAGTCATAGCATAGATGTATATATAGGAAAAGTAACAACTTATAACAGTTACCTTCTCTTTAGGCAAGACAGCTACTGCTTTGGTGAATTACAGAGCATTATACCCCTTTGAAGCGAGAAACCATGATGAGATGAGTTTCAATTCTGCAGATATAATTCAGGTAGGAAATAGTCCGTTTTTCTTGAATAAGTGATTCCATTGTGAAATACTGCTGTCCACAATAATATATTCACCAAAATTTTTCATAGTTATTTCCATAAAGTTTCATAAACATCACTTCATTTGGCCCTTAGAACATACCTCCTATGTAGCATACCTGTGCATACACATCTGCATACAACAGTTTTTGTTACTACTATATTCTAGACAAGAAAGCTTAGACTCCATGGATGGTAACTGTCAGCATTGCAGTGCCAGAGTATAATGCAAGTATTTATCTTTTGATTCTTCACATCATAAAAGTGATATTCATTTTATTATTTTAATTAAAAACAAAAGTTTAATGATGAGTGTGGTGGCACATGCCTGTAATTCTAGCACTCCAGGAGGCTGAGGCAAGATTTCTCTGAGTACAAGGCCAGCCTGAGCTACATAGTGAGACCCTGTCTCCAAAAAGTCAAGAATGTAAAGTAAAATATTGAGGGACAGGTTATCTTATTGCTATTAAAAAGCACTAGAATTAGGTTCTGTAGCCCTAACTAGATACAGGCTATTTGTTCCTTAGAATAAGCTCACTATGTATCATCATGGTCTGTACAATGTGTGAACAAGAGGAGATTCAGGGAGTCCCATTTGATGGAGCCGGTGTAATAGAATGGAAACAGTACAGGTTTTAGAAGCTACAAAATTGGATTTTAGTTCTGCATGGTATGTGAATTAGATCTTAACAAGCCCTTATTTAAAACGAAACAGTTGAGCACACATCTTCTGTATGACCTTGCCATCCCATGCTTAGGTGTTTCCCAAGAGAACTGAAGAGCACATGTCCGTGGGAATGGAAGCGTTCACAGCAGCTTTATTTCTAGGAGCTAAAGCCAAGAAACAGCAGGCGAGAGGAGAGTCAGTGTGGCGTGTCATAAGATGGAATAACTCCAGCAATGAAAAGGAGAGAATACCATTCTGAGTGCCATTATGTTCTGCAAACATGGAGTAATACAAATGTGGAAAAGGGAGGGAGTGATTTATACTCCTGATAGCATAATAATCAAGTGAAAGAAGGCAGATAGGAAAAAGGACACATCGTGTATGACTTTATATGTATAAAATTCTAGAAAGCACAGACCAATCTATGGCGACAGAAGGCAGGCCAGGACTGACTGTGAGACAGAGTACACCTATGGGGTGATGAGCATGTTCATCGTCTTGACTGAAGTTTAAGCAATCATATAAACATTTTAAAACGTCAAATTCAGCATCTTAAATGTCCAGTGAATGTGATTATGCCATCAAAAGCTATTTTTGCAAATATGAATGGATGTTGCATGACTTGAGTGACAAGTGGACTGGGGAGACCAGGTTGGTGTGTTTATTCGGGGAAGGAAGCAGATACATACTGTGCAAGGGGAGTCGGTACAAAGGCTCAGACAGAAGAGGTGTGCGCGGTGCAGTACGAGGTGATAGGCTACTGAGGATGGTGTTCACGACAGAATATATACGCCGGCCTGGTTAGGGGAAGTTAGCAGGATCTTCAAGGATCGGCAAAGATTACCATCATTTTAGGTACAAAATGCAGGAAGCGGTGCTATACTTCCGTAATTCCAGCGCTCTGGGGCTGAGGCAGAGAGTAGCAAGTTCAGCCCAGTCTGGCCACTTAGTGAGACCTTGTCTCAGAAATGTAAAAATGTGGAAAGAACTAGGAATATAGGTCAGTGTGAAGGTTTAATCCCTGGTGACACACTCGTGCAGCCTTCCACAGGTTTGTGAGAGTGGGCTTAAAAAAATTCAGAAGTTTTTAGTGACAAAGTCCAGGGTTATAGAAGTATAAAAGATAAGAGCCAAAGATTTTTGTTTACTTAGAATGACAAAGTGTAAGAAAAATGGAAATAAAGACCAGTTAGGAGAAAGAGCGAACTAGGGGTGAGTGGCTGCGGGGGAGTTCAGCCTTAGACCTGAGTAGGAGATTCCGAAGGACACGCCGGTGGGACTGCACGGAGAGGAAAGCAGAGACTGTGTCTGGTGAAGAAGTGGGTCCTAAGGACAGAGCTTTGGGACGCAGTTCGTAGAGGACGCTGATCACGCTGGGAGCTCGAGGGGGCTGGGAATGAACAGCCTGAGGCAGGAAAGCTGGAGATGAGACGCGGCTGAGGTACCGTGCGGAAAGCGGTGCTCAGAGGTTTTCCGGCTAAGAGCGGAAGACGGCTCTGTGACAGGAACAAAGAGAACTAACTCAGAGACAAAGTAATGGTTAACTGTAAGGAAATAAAAAGAAAATATGCCCAGCAGAATACTGCAAGACTCAGAGGCAATTAGTCATAACAATATAAACTACATGTAGTTAAACAGAAACTATAATGTAACCGTGTTGGTAGAGTAAGAACAGTGAAAGAATGGTAAATCATCTTTTTCCATAAGCCCATAGATAAAATCCAAAATGGAACAAATATAAGAAATAACAGTAGAGGGCCGGAGGGTTAGCTCAGTGGTTCCAGCGCCTGCCTCGCAAGCGCAAGGTCCTGAGTTCGATCCCCGTAACCACATATAATGCTGGGCGTGGAGACACGCCCACCAACAATCAACACCGAATACCACAATGCTGGGCGCGGTGGCTCACGCCTGTCATCCCAGCACTCGGGAGGCAGAGACAGGATGATTGCTGAGTTCGCGGTGGCTTGCCTGGGTACCATAGTGAGCTCAGGGCCAGCCTGAACTACAAAGCGAGACCCTGTCTCAAAAAGCAAAAAAAAAAAAAAAAAAAAGAAAGAAAGAAAGAAAGAAAACAGTAGAAACATTATTCAGAAATACAGCAGGTAAACAAAAGAAATACAGAAAAAAGAGTAGTTACCATTTGGCAGTAGAAATCGGGGCATAAGGAGCCTTAGTATCCATGTGTATAGTGCCATTTATCTTTATAAACTGTTTCCATGTGGCAAAATAATAGTCTAATAGTTTGTAGAAAAAGCCTTACCTGTTAAATAGGTCAGTTCTAAAAGTGAGAATTCTGAATAGACATCTGCATCTTTTTCCATTGTAAATATGTGGACTTCTCAAAATGGATGATAGGTCATGTGAAATAGGAAGGAAATGTGCAAAAGGAAAGGGGAAAGGACGAGTAGGGAAAAGGAAAGGAAAGAAAAACTTTTATAGTTAAAAAGGAAACAAAGTTTATGTATATAGGGGGCAGGGTTATAGGGAGGCAGGGGAATGGGGAAAAGAAATGCTCAACGTCACTGACCATTCACTGACCATCTAGAGGTGCTGAGATTTCATCTCACTCCACAAAGAATGGCTACTGTCTTGAAATTAGCCAGCATCAAATGCTGGTGAGGTTGTGCAGAAAAAGGAACCCTTCTCTACTGTTGGTTGGGAATGTAGACTAGTTACAACCATTATGGAGATCAGTGTGGAGATTCCTGAAAAAACTAGGATTAGAGGTTCTATTTGACCCTGCTATTCCCCTACTGGGTATGTACATGAAAGAATTAAATGATTCCTGTCACAGTGACATTTGTGCACCCATATTTATAGCAGCTCAGTTTGTGATAGCTAAATCTTAGAAACAACCCAAATGCCCATCAACTCTAAACTGGATAAAGAAGATGTGGTTTTTAATAAAATGGAGTATTACTGCCATAAAGAATGATGAGACTGAATCATTTATACTCAAATGAATGTATCTTCATAAGTGAAATAAATAGGTCACAGATACATAAATACATCTTTTCTCTGGTATGAGAAACTAAAGTTGTAAATGTTCTAGAATGCATGATTGATATTGTGACATAGTAAATATTCAAAGGGAAATGGGGTTTGGGAGAAATAATGAGGAAAAAAATTGAGGGTAAAAAAGGAAACAAAGCTTATGTATATAGGGGTGGGGGTGGGGTAGGGTGGGTCGGGGTAGGGGAAAAATGAGAATTAAATTATGTCATATACAAATTCTCAATGTGGAGTGTATTTGGGATGTGTATATATAATGTACCAATAAAATGAACCAATTTTAAAAATTTGGAAAAAGAATCAAGATGTGTCATGTACAGGTACAAATTCTCAATGTTGAATGTGATCATAATGTATGTATAGAATATACCAATAAAATCAGTTTTTAAAAAGGTGAGCTTCTAAGCAATGTTAATAACTTTTGTTTTTGTTTCCATAGGTTGATGAAAAAACTGTAGGAGAGCCTGGTTGGCTCTACGGTAGTTTTCAAGGCAAGTTTGGCTGGTTTCCAGGCAACTATGTAGAAAAAATGGCATCAAGTGAAAAAGCTGTGTCTCCTAAGAAGGCCTTACTTCCACCCACAGTATCTTTATCTGCTACCTCATCTTCTGAGTAAGTTTTGAGTTAATAGTGAAATCTCTGTGTCTCTGTAGATAAATAAGTGCAAGTATACAATTGTGTCAGCCTCATATTCCCTCATATTGCTAAGTAGGGCTGCACTTTGCCAAGAGAACCTTTCATTCCCAATATAATATTGAAATTTATCAAATTAAAGCATAGGTCATTGGTTTGTTCATGAATTCTTTTTCCCCACAAGTTGTGTTTAAACCTAGTGTAATGATATACTAATAGATAAGGTTGTGGTCCATTAGGGTCTAAACAGCTAAATACATTAAAGTGTTATATTTGCAGACCACTTTCTTCAAGTCAACCAGCATCAGTGACTGATTATCAAAATGTATCTTTTTCAAACCTAACTGTTAATGCATCATGGCAGAAAAAATCAGCTTTCACTCGCACTGTGTCCCCTGGGTCCGTATCACCTATCCATGGACAGGTATGTGGTGTGTGATTGATTGTATGTGCTCTGTTCTGTGAATTTCCCTACTTCACATAAAATTGAATGACCATACAAAAGCATTATTCACTTGTTTAACAAAAGCATCTATTTTCTTTTCTTAATGTGCATATGTGATATAAAGTTAAAGAATGATTAATAAAAAATTTTCAGTATGAAATGAGCTTTGAGCTTGAGGGATTTTGTTTTTCTTTAAAAAAAGTCAGGGCCGGGCCGGAGGGTTAGCTCAGTGGTTCCGGCGCCTGCCTCGCAAGCACAAGGTCCTGAGTTCAATCCCTGGTAACACATACAATGCTGGGCGTGGCGATTCACGCCCACCAGCCATCAATACCACACACCACAGTGCCAGGCGTGGCGGCTTGCCTGGGCTGCATAGTGAGCTCAGGGCCAGCCTGAACTACAAAGCGAGACCCTGTCTCAAATAAATAAATAAATAAAATAAAAAAGTCAGGGCCGGGATTTAGCTCAGTGATTCCAGCATGTGTGCAAAGTCCAAGTTCAGTGATCCCTGGCAGTGCCAAGGGAGTGGTGGCTCACGCCTATAACCCCAGCACTCAGGAGGCAGAGGCAGGAGGATTGCTGTGAGTTCGAGGCCAGCCTGAGCTACAAAGTGAGACCCTATCTCAAAAAAACAAAAAGAAGTAAAATTTAATTTAAAAATTTTTGAAAAGTTACTTCTCTCAGAACCTTGGAACTTTGTTAAATGTGTTAAGCCTCTGAATTAGAAATAACCATTGCAAGTATTGTTACCTTAACATTTCTAAGAAGAAATTGCAGATTTTATCTCAATAAAGTCCTGTAGGGTTCACCTCCACGCATAAATGTTTATTAAATAATTATAGATTTTCGCACTTTACTCTGCATTAGAAGTTTAAGGGAAAATAAGTCAAAAGCTGCTGCCTTTAAGTAGTTCATAATCTGATAAAGGAGAGAGACATACAGATAACTATAAAGTGTGAGAAACGTAATAAGGATTCTTACAGAGCCCGAAGAGGAAGAAGAAAGTGTGTTAGTCTGGGAATTGGAGTGGACCTCACTGGAGGAGCCGTCTCGGTGGGGCCTTCAGAGATGAGCTGTTCCTGCGCAGGAGCTGCAGGGGTCCCTGACGCACAGCAGCCACCTGACGCACCATCATTCCTCCAAAGTCAGACCGCTTCATGTACAGTGATTCACATGTGTTCCGATACCATCGTGTCCTCCTCTGGAATGTGACCCTAGCTCTCCAAAACCCGATTTGCACTCTGAATTCTTGCACCTCCACATCCCGTAGAAGCACCGGCCCGGTCCCTCCTGCCCAGCAGAAGCTGCACTCTCCCTGATGAGCAGTCTTCACCCAGGCCCGCCCCTCCTGCAGTGGGGCTTCCACAGAGTGTCCATGAAGTCCAGGGTTAGCTGCAGACTTAGGAATGGGAGTGGCAACAGAAATGATGACATTTAAAAATGATGGTCCACACAAAGCGAAGAAAAATTGCAGGCACCGAAATGCAGAAATGTTTCTTTATTTCACGAATGCATTTAGAACATCAATTACAACACAGCACGTGTTGAGCTACGAGGATTCACAGCAGACACATCCACATCCTTTCGTTGTCACAGGTGTCTGTGTCTGATCGGTCGTGGCATTAAGTCTCAAGTTCATCTGTTTGCATAGGTATTTACCTCTCATCCAAAAGTGCTCACTTGAGTGTTTACAAATACTTAATTATAGTTATTGTTATTTATTTGAAGTAGTAAAGTCAGTGTTATTTATTTATATTTGATTGTATATTACTGTTATAATTTGCTTTATCTGTCATTCTGTGCATCTGATGATCTTACCTGGAGCTGACTCTGGGGGGCGGGTTTATACTACAACCATCCTGAAAAAAATCACACTAGGACTCATTTTCTGATTCGGTCTTATATTCAGGGAAATACAGGATTTGTAGGACGGACTCACCCGCACCCCGGAATGATCTGTTGAACAGTAAATATGTTACTCCCCGGAAACCATGGTGTTTTATTCATGTTTTCTCTGTGTGTGTGGCTTTTTTGTGTTCACAGGGGCAGGTTGTAGAAAACCTGAAAGCGCAGGCCCTTTGTTCCTGGACTGCGAAGAAAGAGAACCACTTGAACTTCTCAAAACATGACATCATCACCGTCTTAGAGCAGCAAGAGAACTGGTGGTTTGGGGAGGCTCACGGAGGAAGAGGGTGGTTCCCCAAGTCCTACGTCAAAATCATTCCCGGGAGTGAAGCGAAACGAGAAGAGTAAGCATCCGTGTCGCTGGGCCGCAGCCGGGGCTCTCGCCGGCTGGCAGCCCCTCTGGGCGGACTCGAGCTGGGTCTGGTGTCCACAGTGAGATGCTTCGGGCGAAAAGGTGGACGCCAGCTGTTTGGACCAGTGTTAGACTGTTCGTCTCATCTCTTCGGAGATCCATAAAGTTTGCAGAACTCAGAATTTTAGATGTGTTGCTTTTTTTCCTATCATAAGCTCATTTAATTATTTATTTGGGGGTGCCAGGGATCAAACTCAGGACCTTGCGCTTGTGAGGAAGAACCAAAACCAGTGAGCTGATAAATCCCCAGCCCCATACGTTCATTTATAAAAGTTATTTTTTATTCCCTTTGAGGCATATCTCCCTCATTTACTAAAAATTTTCAATCTTTAAATATTTCGCTTTTATTGTTTTGTTCTTGCACTAGAGGTTAAACCCAGGGGCCTTCCCACTGAGCTAATCCCCAGCACTGTTTATTACTGGGGCTCTAACTTGTGACCCTCCTGCCTCAGCCTCCCAGGTGCTAGAACACAGGTGTGTGCCACCACACCCAGGCTTTAAGTAACTGCTGGCTGAGGTCCCCACCTTTACCAGCTGGAGCAGCCCCGCCTGTGGCCTCAGGTCCCTCAGACACAGCGTCACTATTGCTCCTCGCATGTGGTGTTTCAGCTACTGATTTTTTAAACCTGTGTTGTTATCGAGGAACCTCACAGAGCTTCAAGTCCTCTCTCTATTGTTATTTATTTCTCAGTTTTTCATGCCTCGTACAATCTTAGTATATAATAACTGTTGCATTATATTAGCTCAGTAAGTGAGGGAAGAAATAAGTGATCCAATGAGCAAAAACCACAAACTAGAGAATTAAGATCTCTGCCCTTTATTTCCTAGTCTGTAAGGAAATCAAGTTATCACATATCTTTAAGATAAAGAAGTCACACTGCAATGCGGCTGTGGGTTGCTGGTCTTTTGTGTTGAATCTGATCTATGGAGAGCTGTCTGACTAGTGAACGGCACTGGGCTCGGGAACCACGGAGGCCGAGCACTGGTTCTGCCGTTCTTGCCAGCCCATGCAGAAAACCTGTGGTCTTCAGAGTCCTAACTGATGAACGGAAGGATTGAACTAAGTAATCCTGGTGAATTCCTTCAGTGCTGAATTTCTCCTTAATAGCATTCAGTGCAAGTGCAGGAATTTGCTTTTCAAACTAACGTAGAATTTTGGAAGTATGGGATAACAGTAACAATAGTCATGGCTGAAATTTGTGTGCTGACATTGTGCTTGGCCCTTTGTAGGAAATACCTTAATTTGTTCCTTAATATTTTACGTAGGAAAAAACAAGCAAAAAGAGGCAAAATTTACATGTTTTAGAGGGTATTTCTAACTTTCTGTTCAATTACCTATTCTTTCTGAAAGCTCAGACCTGTAACTTGAGAGCCCGCAGTAGGGAGAACCAGCACTCAGTGGGGCAGTCTCTTCAGTCTTGGCCCTGAGCTGCAGGCAGGTTCCCCTCTGCTGACCTGAAAATCACTTTACTCACACTGTGACGTTCACACGTGAGGCCCAGGCCCTGGGGGTCCCACTCGTGTTGTTCTATAACCCTGACAGTCTTCCTGACTTGTGGAAACAATTTTCCTAGCTTTAAATGAAAATTAAAGTTATGCTTGCTCTGAGATCTAAGAAAGGTTTTATTACTTGTATATTTTTAGTGTAATATACTATAAACAAATAAAAGCTGTATATTGCCCAAGCCACGCCCTGTAAGTGCTTTACCAAAGGACTCCCCACTCACAAGTGTGTCACTGTCTTTTCAGTCCCATCCAAAAGACAGATGTTCTCACATTTGAGACACTGTAAATCATATTGAACTTAATTTAATATACATGTAGAAGTTTATAATTAGGCGGTTCTGTAGAAGGGCTTTATTGTCAGAGTATTCATAGACTCTACTGAGACAGTGAATTAATTTGAGAAAGCCTTGAAACAGTGCACTGCTAAAACGGCTGTATTCGTCGAATCATCATTCTTATATTTTTGCTTGTTTGTGTCTTTTTCGTTTGTTTCATTGTTCTTTCCTGTGGTGTATTATTTTTGCAGACCAGAAGCTTTGTACGCACCTATAAATAAGAAACCTACCTCCACCACCAATCCAGTTGGAGAAGGTGAGCTTTCGACAATCGTGAATTAAATGGGGGGTCCTCGTAGCCACAGATGCATTATTTAATTTCACACATTGTTTTTCTCCCTGTTTCTCTACCTTTAGTGTAGAAGTGAGGTTAGGAAAATGTGCTGTATTCACATTTAATGTTGAAGCTACAGAGAGAAAATGGCCTAGCACTTTCAGGAAGTCGATGCTAAAAAATGTCAGCAAAGACTGGCTTAGTAAATAAGGTTATAAATAAATGATGTTGTGATGACTGGTTATAGATTTTTAGGCGATAAGAAAATTTCAGTACATGTACTTGTCTACAACTCCATTTCAATAATGGCATACCATATAAATCATTAAGATTTGAAATTATGGTACTCTGTAAGTACTGCAGAGAATTTCTTTGTATAGTCTTGAGTTGTTCAGTTGATAAATTATTTGATTTGTTAATGTGATGAAAGATGAGAGATTACCCTAATGTTAGGTAATATTTCTATTTAATAGTTACATAGATTTAAAGTTGAAATGTATATGTTCATTATAAAGTTGAATAGTTGAAGAGCATTCCATCATTCTCATTCTATGTTTTGCTAAAATTAAAAAAAATCAGCTTAATGACAAGTTAGTTTATTCAGTATCTACAGGAGTCTACGTTAGAGCCTAAAAGATAGAAGGATGAATAAGACATAAGCTCTGAAGCACTCACAGTAGAATGGAGAGGCTGAGCCTGTGCAGTAATGGTGAACCTTTTAGGGCCTTCAGTGACAACAGCCACTATGTCCTGTGTGCCATAGATTCACCACCACTGGCCTATACTTATGACACCTCTTGACAGTTAGTGAACAAAAACAACTCAGTTTTGAGTTGAAGCCGTGAGTCCTTAGAGATAGCAGTGTGCATTACCTTCAGTGTGAGTAGGATGTCACCCAGGGACAGAGAAAAGAGGCTACCAGACAGAGGGATAGGCCAAGCTGGGGCCATAAAGTGGAGGGATTGAGGTCACCAGCGACACTGCTGTGACAGTGTTCTCTGGAGTGAGGGCTGTGAGCAGAACCAGTGAAAGTGTGAGGAGCGTTTTGGAAATGATTTATTGCACATTGTGTAAACTGTGATTACTTTTAGTTTTGTTAAATTAGCTAAATTGAATGATACTGAATGGTTAATAGGCTGAACCATGGCAAATATAAAGAAAACTAGAAGAGAAAGGAAAAGACACCTGAACCCAGAAATAACTGTTTCTTCTAAGTAGTAATAATCACAAGAGCAAAAACCATAGCCAAGATAGAAATGTACACATTTCCCTCTAGGTCACTCATGGACGAATATTTATGAAGCGTCTACTTAGAGCCGAGTACTGTGCTGGGATCTGGGATGTGGTGCTGGCAATTGACCTCTAGTGCTGTTGTCTGCTGGATAGTGCCCATTTCATAACTATGTAGATAAAAGAGTTAAAGAGCAGCCGGGCATCGTGGCTCACGCCTGTAATCCCAGCACTCGGGAGGCAGAGACAGGAGGATTGCTGAGTTCGAGGTTTGCCTGGGCTATATAGTGAGCTCAGGGCCAGCCTGAACTACAAAGCGAGACCCTGTCTCAAAAAAAAAAAAAAAAAAAAAGAATTAAAGAGCAAAGAATTCAGCTCCTTAAAATATATTTAGTATAAAATTTTTTTCTTAACTGCTGTCTTTTGTGTGACTTAACCTTCTTAATCCTAAATGTCATTATCTATAAACATATTTGTTTGTAGTTTTCGCTGACTCTTAGTGATTAAAAACTAATGATGATAGCAACATAACTGGGGGAAGAAAGAAACCCATGATAAAGCTTTATGTTAAATCAATCTTTTTCTGTTTCTTTCCTTTTTTTTTTTTTTTTTTTTTTTTTTTTTTTTTTTTTTTTTTTTTTTTTTTAGTTTTTGAGACGGGGTCTCACTTTGTAGTTCAGGCTGGCCCTGAGCTCACTATGTAACCCAGGCAAGCCTCGAAGTCAACAATCCTCCTGTCTCTGCCTCCCAAGTACTGGGATTATAGGCGTAAGCTACCATGCTTGGCAAATCAACCTTTTTCTAAGCAGTTATTAAATAATAAGTGCTTTTATTCCTTTTCTACCTTCAAACTGTTGTTTTAAGACAAGGTCTCACTGTGTATTCTAGGCAGGCCTTGAACTGCTGATCCTTCTGCCTCAGCCTCCCAAGTATACTGGGGTTACAGTTGTACACCACCAAGCTGGGCCCTTCTCATCTCTTTTTTTTTTTCTTCTTTTTCTTTTGTTGTGGTACTAGGGACTAAGCTACACTCAGTCCTTTTTTGTTTTGTTATTTTATATTTTGAGACAGGGACAAAGTGGGGCCATAAAGTGAATTTTTGGCCCGTCTCTTTGTCTCACTAAGTCACTAACTTGCTGGGCTGAATCTGCGTTTGTGATGCTTCTGCCTCCAGCTCCCAGGGTACTGGGATTACAGGCACGTGCCACCACCTCTGGCTCAGATCTTTTTATACCGGAAGGACAAGGTCTCTTATGTGTATAAGATCTTACAGATTGGCCTAATTTCTTTTTTATTTCTGTAATCCTCCAATAAAAATCCACTTCTTCTGCTTTGTTCCCTACAGAATATATTGCACTTTATCCATACTCCAGTGTAGAACCAGGAGATTTGACTTTCTCTGAAGGTGAAGAAATACTGGTGACACAGAAAGATGGAGAGTGGTGGACAGGAAGTATTGGAGATAGAACTGGAATTTTTCCGTCAAACTATGTCAAACCAAAAGACCAGGAGGTACGTTGACATTAGAAATGAAGTCATTCTATTCTCACTGGTCAGGATTCATACTTGCAACAGAGATTGCATGGGTGGTTTTGTTCAGTCTATTGTGGTTACAAGAAAGCCACTCAAGTAGCGCTAAGGCCATAGATTTTATTCCAGGGTTCCAGGTAGAAGATGAGGAGAAGGGAATTCTAGGAGCAAGAGACAGAGGAAAGGTTGAGCCTTATGATAACTGGAACTAGAGAGTAGTTCTGGGTTCATTGGCATTTACAGAGTCCATATTCAAGGAGTCCCTAGATCTGTGCTCTAAGCCACTAACATTAAGGTGACTCATGCTTCACTGTGAAGTTCCAGCTGCTTTTCATTCTGCCACCAGTATGGTATAAAGCAATGGATTCTTATGGATTCTTAAAATTTACTGGGCCAGGCATAGTGGCACATGCCTGTAATCCCAGCACTCAGGAGGCTGTAAGAATAAGAGTATGTAGTCCAACTTGGACTACATAGCAAGACCCTATCTCAAAAAAAAAAAATTTTTTGAAAACCCCCACCAAAGGGTACATATAAAGGTACATATCTAGTTGTAGATTATATTTATAAAGGTACATATCTAGTTGTAGATTATATTTAAGGATATTTACCATTTAGAAGTTAGAATAACCATATTAAAATAATTCAAATTATGTGAATATTAATTTTAAAATAATAGCTAAATCCATGTTATATGATAAAATGAATATGAAAAACTTTTTCAGGAAAAAAATTTAGTAAGAGGGACAGTGTTTAGTATTCAGATCTTTTTAATGTCCATTTTAATTGATGATAGCAAGATTCTCAAATTTGTATATTCAGTCTTTTGTTTAAAACATAAGGAGGACTGGGGATGTAGCTCAGTGGTACCATGCCTCCCTGGATAGCACAAGGTTCTGAGTTCAATCTCTGGTACCAGGAGACAAAAAAAAAGAGGAATAAAATATATAAGGAAAATTTTACCTCCTACAGATACGGAAGAAATGGAAGTATATTTTAATAATACCAGGTGTCTGGACATTCCTTCATTCTGCTATACTAAAACATGACAAATCTTAAATTATTATAGGCTATTTACAGTGTGAGCTCTGAAGCCACATCAGTGAATATTGCTTACTGTTACATTAAAATTCATTAGTCTGGGGCCGGAGGGTTAGCTCAGTGGTTCTGGTGCCTGCCTTGCAAGCGCAAGGACCTGAGTTCGATCCCTGGTAACCACATATAATGCTGGGCATGGAGACACGCCCACCAACAATCAACACCGCATGCCACAATGCTGGACATGGTGGCTCACACCTGTAATCCCAGCACTCGGGAGGCAGAGACAGGAGGATTGCTGAGTTCGTGGCGGCTTGCCTGGGCACCATAGTGAGCTCAGAGCCAGCCTGAACTACAAAGCGAGACCCTGTCTCAAAAAAAAAAAAAAAAAAAATTCATTAGTCTGTTTTGCACATTGAATGGGATTTTACCCATGTGAAATGTAACAACATTCACTATTCATTTGGAAAATACTGAAGCATTTGAGTTCTGCAATATTCCCTGTATTGACACATTTCATCAGCTGATGTCAAGAAGTCACACTGATTACCACCACTACTCATCAGAAAAGTCTGGGAAACTGTCATATTCACAGTGGCAGACAGAAGTTTTCCAAGATTTTTCTTTTCTTATATAAGTTTGAATTTTAGCTTTGGCCATAAGTCTTGCCACCTATTTTCCTTGAAGTGAAGGGTTTGCATCATTCATTTTTGAGAAAGTAATTGCTAAATCCTGAGTCTAAATAATTACCTGTTAGTTCTTTGTAGTACAGATGTTGTTCCATGAAAATAGCTTAGCTCACAACTTGTTTACCTAAGTCCTTTTTCTTGAGATAGTCATTGTACTTCCTATACAGCAGAAATATTTGTTTGCTTCTATTTTTGTTTTTTTGAGACACAATCTCAGTGTATAGTTCAGGCTGGCCTTGAACTTAAAACTATGTAGCCCAGGCAAGCCTCGAATTCATAGCAGTCCTCCTGCCTCTGTCTCCAGAGTGCTGGAATTACAGTCATGAGCCATCACTTTGTGGTGTGTGGTACTGATTGAGAGTGGGCATGAATCACCAAGCCCAGCATTATGGTATATGGTTACTGGAGATCAAACTCGGACCTTGCACTTGCAAGGAAGGTACCGGAACCACTGAGCTAAATCTCCAGCCCATCAAAGACATTCTTAAATGAAACTGCCTCCCCCACCTCTGCTGTGAGTACATGGTACTGAAGATTAATATGATTAATGGTGTAATTTGGTACCACTGCCTTGATTCATGCTAAGGTACCAGTAGTGCTTGCTTGCTTGCTTGCTTGTTTTAGACCAAGTTCCGTATATAGCCCAGGCTGGCTTTAAACTTACTGAGTAGTTTAAGCTGGCCTTAAATCATGGTGGTCTTCCTCCCTCCCTGAGTGCTGGGATTAGTCACTGTTGTAAATGTCAACACAGTGAAAAACAAACACTGCCTTAGTATTATGAAAAATATTTTCATCCCACTGACTCTGAGACTCGCCCAGGGACACGTCTGGGGATGTGTTAGCCACAGGCTGGGAACCTTTAGGCACCAAGCAGCTGGGTTGGTGCTTGGCCCACTGAGAAGCTAGTTGACCTTGGAAAAGTTACTTCGCCTTCTTATGCCAGTTTTCTTTTCTGTAAAATAAGGGTGATCATAATTGCTTACTAGTGTTATTGTAGAAATTGTATGTATGGCCTCTTAGACCAGTGCCTGCTACATAGTACTCAAAACATGCTAACTTCGGGCACCCAGCAGCTCAGCTTAAGACTCAACTGCACCCATATACACTAACAGAAGCCTCTTTCCTTTTCTGAGGGAATGCCTAAGAAATAGGAAATATGATTGGTCTTCTGTTTCTAAGCCAACAGAAGCTTCTGTTCCTACCCGTGCCATGAATATTTTTGTCTTTAAATCAGGTTCAGTCACTAAAAGCATTGCCTCCTGCTCTGCCCAAGCTGTAGATGAGGTGGGGCTTTCAGGGAAGGAGGACCAAGCCCACCCTCAGCCTTCTGTCGGGAACACCATGAGAGGAGCCAGTGCCGCTGACCGGCGGCTGCTGCTGAGCACAGGGCCTTTGACCTGGATAGTCTTATTGAATCATTTCACGGAAACCCGTCAGTGGATGAGGGCCCGAGCCACTGGAGTGTACAGTGTTCCGTCAGCAGACCAAACTGGCTGGTAATTGGTGGATCTCACACTCCTTAATGTAAGGTTTTTCTCACTTCAGTACTCATTTGAAGAAGTCCTGGGTTAGGGATCTTCCATTCCTAGTAAGCTCTGTACTTTTCGTTTTGGATTGTTGGAAGTGATGAAAGCAATGTCTTCTCCTTGTAGAACTTGGGGAGCACAAGCAAACCTGGAGCATCAAACAGAAAACCCGGTATGTATGATAAGAGCCTGAAAACTTGTTCAAGTGTTTGCTCTGTCGCAGTCTTGAATTCATAATTGTGTTTTTCTTTTCAGAAATTGCTCAAGTCACTTCAGCATACGTTGCTTCTGGTGCTGAACAACTGAGCCTTGCACCAGGACAATTAATATTAATTCTAAAGAAAAATACAAGTGGGTGGTGGCAAGGGGAACTACAGGTAATACTTCTTAACATCTATCAGTTTTATGATAAAAATAAATCATATACTGGTACAGATTCCCCAATGTTATATGTGATTGTGAGATATATATAAATTGTACCATAAAGAATTCAGTTTAAAAAATGAAAAAAAAATAGTGTCCCCATAAAAAAGATAAGATCAATTAAAAATTTCTGTCATCCATATGGGTAATTATACCCCTTAGAGTTAATCAGTATTAACACTTCATTTTATTGGATTTTCCTCTAGTCTTTTTTTTTTTTTTTTTTTTTTTTTGAGACACGGTCTCGTTTATAGTTCAGGCTGGCCCTGAGCTCACTATGTAACCCAGGCAAGTCTCGAACTCAGCAATCCTCCTGTCTCTGCCTCCCAAGTGCTGGGATTACAGGCATGAGCCACCACACCCAGCATTGTGGTATGTGGTATTGATTGCTGGTGGGCGTGAGTCACCACGCCCAGCACTGTATGTGGTTACCGGATCGAACTCAGGACCTTGTCCTTGCGAGGCAGGCGCTGGAACCACTGAGCTAAATCTCCAGCCCCTTCCTCTAGTCTTTTGCCCATTTATTTTTAACAGTTTAGCTGATTAGTAGCATTTGAAAGAATAATTTTCTTGGAGACATAAGTGCTTTCCTACACTACTTCCCTTAATAAACTGCAGGAGGCACTGTCCCTTCTCTGCCTCGGTGGCAGCTGGCCGTGTGTACTCTTCTGAGGGAAAGGCCTGGTTTGTCCTGTGTCCTGAGAAAGCGCGGTGGCGCCTGGGTTCATGAACTTAATGTGTTCTGTGATTCTGAAAAAGATGGCCGTGTTTGTGTCATGTGGGAAAGGCGGCCAGGGTCCTGTGTGTTACCCAGTGCAGAGTTTGCAAACAGAGACAAAACTGTGCCAAATGTTGCTGTTTGCGAACCACATTGTTTGCAAACAAGCATTCGTGACCTGTGGTGCAGCTGTGCCACCCATTGAACAGTGCCCCAAGGAAACAGTGCAGACACGGAAGTCTGTTTATCCTCAAATGTAGACAGATGGCTTTTGTGTATGTTTTAATAAAGGAAGAGCATTAATGATTACACCTTAGCATTTTAGGGTTGAAAATGTTGAGAGGTATAATAGCTGTATTTTTATATAAAATTAATAGTGTTTATAATACAAAGGATAAACATAGCCTCATTTTTCACAGTCAGAGCCTTAGGATTCCCAAAACGTTGCAAGGATTAAATGTCATTGTCTTCTTGAATAACCCCCTAGATTTCTACCTTCTTATTTCATTTGAAGATGGACCAACCTAAATGGAAAACATGGCTCTTTACGAATTTTTTCTTCTCAGTTATTAACAGTTTCATAAGACATTTGCAGTGAACTGTACCTTTAAAGTGTTGACTTGAATTTATGAGAATTCTAGAAAAATATCTTAAATTATCAGTATTATTTATGTGAACTATTCAGAGAACTCTAAGGCTGACCCACCTCTGAGCAGACTTCTACTGATAGCATTTTCAGCAGCACTTAGAGAATGATTGTCACAAGCCTTCCAGTGGTTTAATGCTGAGAAAGGTCCCTGGATAAGTAAGACAGTTCGCAGTCCCTAGATCCCAAGGACTTAGAGATTACTTCCCATTGCCAAGTGCAAAAGCCAGACCTGCATTTGGACAAATACAGGATAATTATTTGTATAAATCTTTTTATTAGACAGCAAGAGTTTGTTTTTTTGGGTTTTTTTGAGACAGGGTCTGGCTTTGTAGTTCAGGCTGGCCCTGAGCTCACTACGTAGCCCAGGCAAGCCTCGAACTCAGCAATCCTCCTGCCTCTGCCTCCTGAGTGCTGGGATTACAGGCATGAGCCGCCACGCCCGGCAAGTTTGCTTTTTAAGTTATGTCTTGATGATGCTTTTATCTCATCTTTCAACTGTATATCCTTTTTGCTAATTTTATAGGCCAGAGGAAGAAAACGACAGAAAGGATGGTTTCCTGCCAGCCACGTTAAACTTTTGGGTCCAAGTAGTGAAAGAACCACTCCTGCTTTTCATGCTGGTATGAATGAAAGTGGGTTAACTTGTGTTTCATTAAAGAACTTTGTTTATAATTCAGCAACTTCTTGGACCAGGGATTTAGCTCAATGGCATAGCCCTTGCCTGGCAAGTGCAAGGTCCTGAGTTTGATCCCTGGCACCAAAAAGAAATTAAGCACTTCTTAAATTATCTTTGAAAGACAAAAGAAATGTGTCCTTTCAGGTTGCTACTTTAAAAATAACCTGCCACTGGGAACTTCCCTGCAAAACATTCTGTATAAAAACACCCAGCTGCTCATTGACACTTCAGCTTCTTTGCTCCTTGAAATGTTTGAACATGGAAAGGAAAGCATTTCAGTGGGATTAGGGGAGTAGGGCCTTCCTGTATAGGTCAGGCTGGCCTTGAACTCAGTGTGTAGCCCACGCTGGCCTTTAACTCACAGTGATCCTCCTACCTCAGCCTTCCAAGTGCTGGTATTGCAGGAATGCACCACCAGACCCAGCAGTTTGGTTGGATTTTTAACTGCAGTTGATTGATTCTTAATT
>PVIC010008957.1:0-46818 GCA_004025085.1 Thryonomys swinderianus | reverse complement strand
CCCAGTAACCACATATAATGCTGGGTGTGGAGACACGCCCACCAGCAATCAACACCGCATACCACAATGCCGGACATGGTGGCTCATGCCTGTAATCCCAGCACTCGGGAGGCAGAGACAGGAGGATTGCTGAGTTCGCGGCGGCTTGCCTGGGCACCATAGTGAGCTCAGGGCCAGCCTGAACTACAAAGCGAGACCCTGTCAAAAAGCAAAAAAAAAAAAAAAAAAAATTTTTTTGTCCTCGACACTGAGGGTACCCCTCTCAGATGGAAGAGAAAGGACCAAAGGGCAGAAGCAGAAAGAGGTACTGTGAAAAAATGTCTCTGAAAAGTTCCTTCAGCAGGAAACTAAGAAATGACCAGAGCTGGGCGTGGTGGCTCTTGCCTGTAATCCCAGCACTCGGGAGGCAGAGACAGGAGGATTGCTGAGTTCGAGGCTTGCCTGGGCTACATAGTGAGCTCAGAGCCAGCCTGAACTACAAAGCCAGGCCCTGTCTCAAAAGAAAAAAAAAAAAAAGAAATGACCAGAGACCTGGTGTTGGATGGGCTGGGCCTTAGTCCTGTTTTCCTGGGACCCAGTTCTTACCTGAAATAAATGAGAGCTACTTCAGGATCACCCCTAAATTTCAACTGATGTTTAAATCTTCACCTACCTCTATCCATTTCTATAAAGAAAAATTGCCCCGTGTGTGAGAAGGTGTCTGCTCTTCCTGCTCTCCTGGAAAGGGACAGAAGGACAGGGTGACCAAGGATCAGTCTGTCTCTTAGGGCTTTTCTCCATGGCCTGCTACTAGGTGCCCCACTCCTAATGGAATTTGTTTGGTATTGTGATGTCTAAACCCTAAAATGCTCCCTTGGGCCCCTGTGGGGAGCCTTGTCCACGTCCCCATCCTTTCCAGCCAACCCCTCCTACCCTAAGTGTCACCTGTTAGTTTCCATCTTGTCTCTAAACCCAAAGCTTCCCTCATCTTTGGTCCACACCTGCTTCCCAGCAAAATCTCCTCATACAACCTCTCACTCAGGGACTGTCCTTCTCCAGCAGAAGCTCCCCTCTTTACAAAGCAGGGAGAGGAAGAGATGAGGGACAAGTTGGAAGGAGTAAGTCCGAAAGAAGCAATGAACAAAGATACAGTTTGCTAAACGGTCCTAGTCAGCTTTCTGTTGAGGCAACAAAATGCCTGAGGAATACACTGAAAGGAGGAAATATGTCTTTGGGGTCACTCATTCAGAATTTTCATTCCCTGTTTACTCCACTCCATCACTTGGGGGCCTGAATATCAAGACAAGGGATATGCGGTAGGGCAAAGAGGCTTACCTCAAGGCTGGCGGGAGTGAGAAAGTAAGGGAAGGAGGGCAGGAGAGGGGACGGGCCCTGGACAAGACACACCCTTCACAAACCCTCTCCACAGTGGCTTCCGCTTCCTCCACCTGGGCCTTGCTTTCTAATAACTCATTTAACCATGAACTCATCCATGGATCCATCCATCCACAAGATCAGGGCCCTCCCTCATTGTCCATTGCCTCTCTGGGTCTCCTCGCTGCACATTGGGGTTCAACTCTTCAATACGTGCATCTTTGAGAGATATAGTTAACCCATAGTGGAAACCGGAGAGAAGTAGGCCCCAAGGGAAGAGAATGACTCTGTTCTTTTGTGCGGTGGCATGGCACACCATAACCTCGGGGAGTTCTTTTTTATATGAATGAAGGTTCTAGCCTCAAGAAGCCAGGGAGGGCTTCATCTGCTCTGGAGCTGTGACTTGCTCTCTATGTCATGCTGATCTCCAGCTGTGGTCACATCTGCCACATGCATGCCCTCAACCTTCTGTTTCCTCTGCCCGGAGTTTTCTAGAACCTGTCTCCCTTGATTATGCAAGTTGTTCTAATCTCCCAGATTGGCCTCACTGCCCCACTGAACTCACGCTCTCAGTCATCTCCTGTCTTCCCCTTCATGCTTCCTCTCCTGCTGCCAAGCTTCTGACCAAAAAGTCTCATGATCTTGCTCAGAGAATCCTCCCAGATAGCCTGACCCCAGGCCTTCCCGCAAGGCAGCTGCTGATGCAGCAGGCTGAGGGCTGAGCTGCACTTGCCAGCCAGTCCCTGTGCCTTCGCTCAGACTCTGTTTGGGGGGAGGGATTGGCCTCCCCGAAAAAGCTCCATCTCCTCTCCAAACTGTGTGCCAGCCCAAGGCAAGCATCGTCACATGGAGTGGGCTTCTTCTTCTATTTTTCTACTAAGGTCCCTTAGAGGCAGCAGTGGGGCCCCATCTGCACCTTCCTGTCCCCCACATTCTCCAGCTCCTATTTCCCACCAGCACAGCTGCACTGATACATTTCAAGCGAGTCCTTGCAAAGTTCCTTTCGTGCCCTCTGCACCTAAGAGCCAGGATCTTGTTTATTTTCTGTATCCTGGTACCTAAGAGAACGTTTGTTTCTCTCCTGCCTCTTTTCGAGCTCAGTGATAAACAAGGGGTTGAGGTTAAGTAACAAGTAAAGACTTGGAGCTGCAGGATCAGGAAATTAGGCGAGGGAGGGATGTTCGCTCTGCTGGGGAGGCAGGCTCAGCTCTGCCACAGCTGCGGTGGCGATTGGTGCAAAAGCTTCGGGAGGGCCCTGCTGGCCGTGTCAACCCCTCCTGCAAACGGGCCGACTCTGTGCGAACGCGCTCTTGCCCAGGAGTCTAGTTTCTCCTCTCCAAGCTCCTGGCACAGGGGAACCAATGTGAGCAGCCACTTGGCAGGACAGAGAAGGGCAAGTTAGCAGTCCCAAGGCTCGGGTGACAGGGCCAGGCCCAGGAGACGGGGATGTTGACTGGGGCTTTAACAGCACTCCTGATGCAAATCTCAGCCTGAAAACTCGATATTTCCACTTGGAACGACAAGAAACACAGGCAGGAGGGATTGAGGCGAGGAGGCCAGTGTATCGGGGGCGCCCCCTGCAGGTCTCGAGGGGTGGTGCCAGAACAGGAGAAGCATCAGGACAGGAGGGGGCTTTCAGGAGATCCCTGGGGTGGGGATTGTAATAATGGTGGTGGTGGTGACAAGGATGATGACAGGCGACAAAGACAAGGAGGAGGAGAAAGAGAACATTTCCTGAGTACTTTGTCAGACACTCTTCCACGCAATCCTCATGACAAACCTTAAGAAATGGATAGTATGTTAATTTTCACTTTTAGATGAAAAAAACTGAGGTTTAGAGAGGTAATGATTCACTCTAAGACTCCCAGCATTTTGACAGAGGGAATCTGAACCCGAAGTCATTGCTTCCCGAGTTTGTAGCACTCAGTATTCTGGCCTACCCTTGCCAGTTCATTCCACCAATATCTAGCCCTCCAGTGTCTGTTTCTATATCTCCCTGCTCTCTTAGCTCATATTTTCTTCAAACTTTAAAGGATCTGGAGAAAAACTGGTTCATATCTTGTGTATAATAATAATGATAGGGCCAGAGATTTAGCTCAGTGGTTCCGGTGCCCGCCTCACAAGCGCAAGGTCCTGAGTTCGATCCCTGTAATCACATACAATGCCGGGCGTGGTGGCTCATGCCTGTATTCCCAGCACTCGGGAGGCAAAGGCAGGAGGATTGCTGAGTTTGAGGCTTGTCTGAGCTACATAGTGAGCTCAGGGCCAGCCTGAACTATAAACTAAGACCCTGACTCAAAAAAATAATAATAATGATAATGATAACAACAACAACACCTTGCATTTTTACACCAACTCTCTGCCTCTAGTTATTTCTCTGGGGCCAAAGACTGAGAGGTAGCTCGGCAGTAGAATGGCTGTTTAACCTACACAAGACCCTGTGTCACTTCCCAGCAATAACCAAAAAAAATATTTCCTCAGGGAAAAATGAACACTGAACTATTTCCATTTCACCACTTTTTTTTTTTTTTTAGTTTTTGTTGGTGTTCCTATATAGTTAGGATCAGTTGGTAAGAATATTTTATACTCTGTCTTCCTGTTGTATATACATCCACATTCAAGGACATAAACACAGCCCTTACAATGACTTCCCAGTAAGTTCTTATACCATACACTGCAGATACTACATTACAGATGCAGTATAACTTTGCAAAGAGAGCACGAAGCTGAGAATATCAAATTCTGGCATAATACGGAGCAACAGAAACAGGAATTCGTGGCTGAGAGTGCAAAATATCACAGCCACTTTGGAAGACAGCTTGGCAGATTCTTACAACACTAAACATACTTTTACCTATGATCCAGCTCCTTGGCATTTACTCAAAGGAAGTGAAGACTTGTGCTCACACACAGAAACCTATACACAGATGTTATAGCAACTTTACTCATAAATGCCCAAACGTGGAACCAACCAAGATGCCCTGCAGTAGGAGAACAGAAAAAATAAACTTGTAGTCTTTCCAGACAATGGAAAACTATTTAGCATAAAAAGAAATGAGCTATCAAACCATAAATAGACATGGAGTAGCTGGGCATGGCTACGCACTCCTGAGATCCCACACCTCTGGAAGCCGAGGCAGGAGAGCTGCAAATTTGAGCCTAGGCCTTGTTGCTAAAGGTCTTGGGATATATCTCCGTGCAAATGCCCAGGTCCAGCGCCCAGCACTGGGGGGGGGGGCAGGGCATCCTTGGGCCAGAGATTTGGTTCAGTGGTTTTGGCGCCTGCCTAGCAAGCACAAGGCCCCTGGTTCGATCCCAGTAACCACATACAACAATAGGGGTGTGGTGGCTCACACCCACCAACAATCACTACCACATACCACAATGCAGGGCTTGGTGGCTCAAGCCTGTCATCCCAGCACTTGGGAGGCAGAGACAGGAGGATTGCTGAGTTCGAGGCTTGCCTGGGCTACCTAGTGAGCTCAGGGCCGACCTGAACTACAAAGCGAGACCCTGTCTCGGAAAAAAAAAAAAAAACCCAGAGGATCCTTAAATATGCAAGAAGTCAACCTGAAAAGCTACATATTGTGTGAGTCCAACTATATAAAACTCTCGAGAAGAAAGAACTGTGGTAACAGCTATACGCAGAGCAGGGATGACAGAGCAGAGCCAAGAAATGACTTTGTGTGATACTGTAGTGGCAGATAAATGTCATTATACATCCAAACCCACGGAACATCCCACCCCAGGAGTGAGGCCTAGGGTGACGGCACTCTGGGGGGCAGCGCTACGTCTGCACAGGTCCATCGGTTCCAACCGCCCTCCCGCCCTTGGGGGATGCTGATAACGGGGGACTTTAGGCATGTGCGGTGGCAAAGAGCGTATCGGGAAGTCTCTGCGCTTTTCTCTCCGATTTTTTTGTTGTTGTTGTTTTTGAGACAGGGTCTCGCTTTGTAGTTCAGGCTGGCTCTGAGCTCACTATGTAGCCTAGGCAAGCCTCGAACTCAGCAATCCTCCTGTCTCTGCCTCCCGAGTGCTGGGATTACAGGCGTGAGCCACCACACCCGGCACTGTGGTATGTGGTATTGATTGCTGGTGGGTGTGAGTCTCCACACCCAGCATTCTATGTGGTTACCGGGATCGAACTCAGGACCTTGTGCTTGCGAGGCAGGCGCCGGAACCACTGAGCTAACCCTCCGGCCCTTTTCTCTCCGTTTTTGCTGTAAATCTAAAACTGTTCTTTCAAACTGAAGTATCTTGAAAAAAAAGCGTGAGGCGGTGACACAGTTGTGAGAGCTGACCGGGGGGGGGGGGGTCTTTGTTCAGCGTTGGCTTTTGAGGAACACTTAACTTTTCTCGGCTGAAGTGTTCTCATCTGCGAATGAGAAGCGAACGCCTATGTCGTAGAATAGCCACGGGAATTAAAGGAGACCACGAGCTCCTCGTATGGACAGAGGCTTCTTCACTCTGCAACCACTTCTGCCTAGCACATTGCCTAGTACTTGGGCCCCATCAAATACTGCTGAATGAACACGCGCGGAAGCCCTAACTGAAACCTCTCTCGCTGTCGCACATCTGGGACGACCTTTTGCTATTAAGAAACCACAGTAGGAAACCTTTCTGTTTCTACGGCCTCATTTGCTGTGCGCACATGTGAAGCAGGCGGAGGGCGCTGACCACACATGCCCACAGCCTGGGAGAGACGGAGGACTGCGGCCTAGGGAAGTGGAGGGAATCCTACAGGTCGTATCGCAAATCACGGACGTGGACTGGACGCCCAGCCCGGCCTCTCTCGCCTGCCTCGGGCGGGTCACGCGCCCTCTAGCCGCCTCCTTCTGCGTCACAGACCTCTCCAAGCACGGAAACTGTGATCGTGGCCAAACCCCAGAGCAGCACCTGCACCCCGAGACCCGCTTCGGGGGTGACACTTGATTGCCAAACAGCTCAGGGTCCATCTGTTCCCAGAGCAGGGAGCCTCTTAGGCAAGGACCAGCGTGCCAGCTTTGCTTTTCTTTCCTTTTTTTTTTTTTCTTCTTCTTTCTCTATGAGGGGGTGAGGAGGCGAGTTCTGAGCTGTCCAGGGGGAGGGACTTCGGCTAAAAATAGCTACGGCATGTGGATCGGCCCCTAGTGGTACCCAGGACGGGGCAGGGAGGGGGATGCTCTGGAGCCGCCGCCAGACCGGTTGCTGTGGAAACGAGAGCGGAGCAGGGGAGCTTGGGAAGCGGGGATGACACAGATAGCAAGTCCTAGTCAGAGCTGCCGCTCCGCTTAGGAGAACGCAGCGCCCGCGGCGGCCACTCTCCACAGGGCCCGTGGGGGGCAGTGTCGGGGCATGGACGCCGCCCCCCAGGGGTCTCTGCTGCCAGCTCCTCTCCTCTCCACACACTGTGAGTTGAGTTGTGGGGACTTGGGCTTTGGGGCCCCTACGGCCGAGCAAGTGGGGGATCGGGAGGGCTCGTTCTGGGGGGATTTTCACTAGATCTCCTTCAAGAAAGAAAACGAGCCCCTCCTTGCTGCCCAGCAATCTCGAGAGGGAGGAAGAAGGATCCCGGAAAAGGTGGTCCTGGGATCTTCTGAAAAGGGGTCGCAGCATGCACAAACGAGGAGCAGGTTGGGGAGCAGGACTTACTGGAGGGAAGATGCAGAAATCAAGTCCTTGATCTTGAGAGAGAGACAGAGAGACAGAGGGGGGGGCAACAGTTTCATACTTTTCCTTCCCCATGAGAAAAATACAGCCCCTACTCAGGAAAACCTAAGATGGGGCATAATCAAAAGATGGTTCTCCCAGATCCACGGGGTCCCCTCCTAACCCCGGGGAAAGAGATGGGGGTCAGGTTCTGTAAGACCCTGAGAGGAGGGACGGAAGCCTGTGAGAGGGATCTGGGTACTTGCGCTGCATGCCTTGGGGGCTCTGCCACGAACTACCCACAGATCACCCCCAGCAGACATCCTAAGCCGCAGGAAGGGGAAAAGAGGACCCTGGGCTGCACTGCCTGGTGCTCCTGGACTTTGTGTCCTCTGATGCGTGAAGATACAAACGAGTGGGTGGTGAGGGGGTGACAGTCCCAACCTCCGGGCCATTCCTTTTCGGTCTCTTCTTCTACCCTCTACGTCTGTAAACACACCCTCTCCACAGCTCTTCACTCCGGGATTGAAAATCCGGAGTGCTGCCCTGGGAGATGCACGCATACTGGGAATGTCTGCCCGGGACCTGGCCACATGTCCAGGCCGTCTGGGACCCTTCGGTCACATGCCCGCCCCTCCTCCGCCAGCAGCCAGCCCAAGTTTCCTTGGAGTGGGAGGGAGGCTCACGCCCTGGGAGAAGGAAGAAGGCTGATGGGCCCTAAACCTCATCTCGACCTGTCTTTGTAGCCCACCCCTCCGGGGGGACGTTGGGCGACCAGGGGAGGACGCGATGCTCTGTCTTTCAGGGCAGACTGTAGCTCTAGGGGACCCTCGGCAGGGGGAAAACCAGGTCGACTTCGTGGGCGTACGGGCCTTGCTTGGAACGGGAGCGTTGGGCCATATGGCAGGTGGGAGCGGGACTGGCGTGGTGAGTAGGAAGTAGGAGGCTCTGGGGAGAGATCTGGGCGGAGAAAGGGGGCGCCTCCTGCTTCACCGGGCCTGGTTCCACCTCTCGGGAGGGACGGAAGAGGAGAGGGCCCCGAGCCCAACTCTCGGCGGCCCATGCCTCCTCCACCCGGGCTTCAGGTGCTGGTCTCCCTCCTCCGGCCCCTCCCAGCTTGGCCCCGCTCTCAGGCTCTCTGGGGGGAGGACGCAGGGGCCGTGGGTGACGCCAGGCCGGCACCGGTCACGGTGAGGCCTCCAGGACTGCCAGCGGGGGCTCCCACGACGGGCATGCGCAGCCTTGCGCGCGGGAGACTTCCCACTCGCTTGCCCCGGCTTGAGTCCCCCGTCACCGGTGAGACTGCTGTGGGGAGAGCAGGCGGGAGGGAGGTGGAGGGAAGGAGGGAGAACCGGCGCGCAGCCTTTCGATCCCGGGTGAACATCACGTCCGAAGAGCCTTTGGGTTTCAGGGTTCAGCGGGCGGAGACGGTCACTGGCAGGTGAAAAGGTGGTAGAAGCGCTTGGGCAGAGAGGGCTCCACACCTTGCAGGGGGACCAACCACCTGCCCCCAAGGGGGCTCTCGGGGCAGAGCTCTGTTTCAGGAACCCCACAACTGCTGCACGCCGGCTCGATGTGGTGACAAGTACCTTCTTTCTCAAAAATAACGGTTGGCTCTGCCTAGTGCCACCCCGGTGACGTGTACGATCCCATCGGATCCTCCTTTCGTTTTTTTTGTTTTTGTTTTTATTTTGCTTTTTGAGACAGGGTCTCGCTTTGTAGTTCAGGCTGGCCCTGAGCTCACTGTGGTGCCCAGGCAAGCCGCCGCGAACTCAGCAATCCTCCTGTCTCTGCCTCCCGAGTGCTGGGATGACAGGCGTGAGCCACCACGCCCGGCACTGTGGTATGCGGTGTTGATTGTTGGTGGGCGTGAGTCTCCACGCCCAGCATTCTATGTGGTTACCTGGGACCGAACTCAGGACCTTGCGCTTGCGAGACAGGCGCCGGAACCACTGAGCTAACCCTCCGGCCCATTCGTTGTTTTGTTTTGTTTTTTTTTTTTTAAGTTCGGGGGCAGATTAAGTTCTGTGTCCAATTCTCTTTCCGTCGGTGGGGAAACCGAGGCCTGAGAAACGCACCGGGAGGCTCTCGGGCCGCCCGGCCCCTCGGCGCCGTCCCTGAGTTCTCCTGCCGATCGGGCTCACTCGGCAAACCTTTCCGCAGCCCCTCCAGGTCCCCCGACGCCCCCGGGGCGCCCTCCGGGACCGCCCTGAGCCGGGCCGTCGCCATGGCCCAGGAGAACGCGGCCTTCTCCCCGGGGCCGGAGGAGCCCCCGCGGCGGCGCGGGCGCCAGCGCTACGTGGAGAAGGACGGCAGGTGCAACGTGCAGCAGGGCAACGTGCGCGAGACCTACCGCTACCTGACCGACCTGTTCACCACGCTGGTGGACCTGCAGTGGCGCCTCAGCCTGCTCTTCTTCGTGCTGGCCTACGCGCTCACCTGGCTCTTCTTCGGCGCCATCTGGTGGCTGATCGCCTACGGCCGCGGCGACCTGGAGCACCTGGAGGACACGGCGTGGACGCCGTGCGTCAACAACCTCAACGGCTTCGTGGCCGCCTTCCTCTTCTCCATCGAGACGGAGACCACCATCGGCTACGGGCACCGCGTCATCACCGACCAGTGCCCCGAGGGCATCGTGCTGCTGCTGCTCCAGGCCATCCTGGGCTCCATGGTGAACGCCTTCATGGTGGGCTGCATGTTCGTCAAGATCTCGCAGCCCAACAAGCGCGCCGCCACGCTCGTCTTCTCCTCGCACGCCGTGGTGTCCCTGCGCGACGGGCGCCTGTGCCTCATGTTCCGCGTCGGCGACCTGCGCTCCTCGCACATCGTCGAGGCCTCCATCCGCGCCAAGCTCATCCGCTCGCGCCAGACGCTGGAGGGCGAGTTCATCCCGCTGCACCAGACCGACCTCAGCGTGGGCTTCGACACGGGCGACGACCGCCTCTTCCTCGTCTCGCCGCTCGTCATCAGCCACGAAATCGACGCCACCAGCCCCTTCTGGGAGGCGTCGCGCCGCGCCCTGGAGCGGGACGACTTCGAGATCGTGGTCATCCTCGAGGGCATGGTGGAGGCCACGGGTGCGGGGCGGGCCCGGGACTGGAGGGAGGGGGTGGGGCGGGGTTCCCGAGGGCGGGGGAGGGGCTGCTGGAGGACGGGAGGCTGCTGTGGGGGACGAGGGCCTACGGGAGGCACGAACCCACGGCCTCGCGGAGAGAAATACTGAGAGATGCTCGGAAGCAGTGGGAGGTACGTGCCACTTGGAGCAGGAGAGTAAGGCAGCCCCGTGCAGTTCCGCGGCCCTTTGCGCCTCTGAGCTCGCTTAACCCTCGCCCGGACTCTCCGAAGGTCACTTCTCGCTTCTCAGAGACTTAACTTCATCGGAGAGGCTAAGTGAGCGTCCGCTGACGTAGGCTGTTAAGTTGCAAGTGGTCGCCAGGCTGGCGGCTTCGCTGCTCAGTGGTCCAGAGCGGGAATGAAGGTTTAGCGTGGTGGCTTCTCTTGTCGAGAGGTGTAGGTCCCTGGAAGTTGCTGGAGAAGGTGGTCCCTGGTCTGAGTCACTCCCAGGAGAGGACCTCCAGGAGAGGCGGATGCCCGGTCTCCCTTCGGCCTCCCTCGCCCTGTCGTCAGGCCTTCAGCTTCCACTGACAAGGGAAATAAAGGATGCTACCCCTTCCGGCCCCTCCCACTCACAACTGGAATCTCACCCGTGACGTCTATACTTCTACCTCAGGCCTACACAGTGAAAAGATGGGGAGCAGGTAGGGAAAGACCAATGAGGAGCCAGCTGACCCTCAGGACCACAACTAGGGGTTGGATTTTTTTTTTTTTTAATGCAGGTGGAGAACCATGCGCCCAGTAGGGGGCACTGCAGTCCCGGCCATGGCGCCAGGCTCAGAGCCGCGGCTGCTCACTGTGCTGGCACCTCACACCCCTTCCCTGGTCTCTTCAAACTGGCCACTGCGCCACCCCAGCCCACCTCCTCCACCACCCTCAAGGTTCCCACTTCCCCTTCCCTCACCCTGGGCCTCCCTAGCTCCTCCCCCGTGCTCACGTTAGCTCCGCAGCTGCTACTCTGTTCTCCCCAGTACTTCAGACAGGCCCCCTCCTTTTCTGGAGGTTCCCGCCTGCCCTCTTATTTCTTTGCCCCCAGCCCCTTCCTTCCCCCTCCCTCTTTCCTTCCTCTTCTTCCTCCCTCCCACCGGATTCTCCCTATTCCCACCTTCACCAAAGAACGCCAGTGTCCCCGGATATCCTGGGCCCAGCCTTTCGGTGTGAGGCTCAGTCTGGTTAACAAGCGGCCACTCTTCTACAACCCCCACCATTTGCTCCCAGGTAGATAATGGTCAGCCTAGGGGTACAGCATCCAACAGGGCAGACAGGACACGGGCCTGGAGGACTAAGGAGGTTGGGGTACGGAAGCTGTGTCTATCTGATTTTTCTCAAAAGGTAAAGTTGGAAAGGATGGTAATATTTTGGGATGCAGAATGCTCTTGAAAAGCAAGAATAATGAGCCAAAACCCCAACAAGATGACATTTAAAAAGGAATAAATATAAAATTCTACATTTAGGCTTTTAAAAAAAAAATCACTTATGTAAGCACAGCATGGAAGAGCTTTGGTGAAAGGAAAAAAAAAACAAGGTTTTTAGTTGGCCATGGGTTTGGTGTCGCAGCAAAGAGCCGCAGCTTCCAAAAGCATTTATGTAATGTGATCATGGGCCCCATTAGCTAAAGCACCCTGGCCAAACACAAGAGATGGATGAGGCCACAGTGGGAGAATTCATCACCCTCAAAGGGGACCTAAGGATCCCCTTGGTGCTATTTTATACTCGAGAAAGTAAAATTTGGGACCTGAGATTTAGCTCAGTGGTTCCGGTGCCTGTCTAGCAAGTACAAGGTCCTGAGTTCAATCCCCGGTAACCACATACAATGCCGGGCGTGGTGACTCACACCCACCGGCAACCAGTACCACATACCACAGTGCCGGGCATGGTGGCTCACGCCTGTAATGCCAGCACTTGGGAGGCAGAGACAGGAGGATTGCTGAGTCCAGGCTTGCTTGGGCTACATAGTGAGCTCAGGGCCAGCCTGAACTACAAAGTGAGACCCTGTCTCAAGAAGAGAGAGAGAGAGAGAGAAAATGACCCAACTTTAAAGCCATCACACAAAGAAGTGGCTTCTTTATGAGGTGGTGAGCTCTCAGCCCTTGGAGATAACCAAGTACAAACCAGATGCCCACTGCTGCAGGGCTCCAGAGGGCGCCCTCTATGGAGTAGGATGATCCTTGAAGTTAAGTTTCAAGGTTAAGTTTCTCTGGTACCAGCAAAGGAGAGGCGGGGGAGTGTGGGCTGCTAAGTAGAAAAGCGGTGCGGGGAATGAGTGAGAATGGGCAAAGACAGGGCAGGCCGGGGGACGGAGGAGCCCTTGTGGGGCTGTGGCCCGGGGCCGCTGTCCCCTGACCTGTGCCCCTCACCCCCAGGGATGACGTGCCAAGCTCGGAGCTCCTACCTGGTGGACGAGGTACTGTGGGGCCACCGATTTACATCAGTGCTGACCCTGGAGGACGGTTTCTACGAGGTGGACTATGCCAGCTTCCACGAGACCTTTGAGGTGCCCACACCTTCATGCAGTGCCCGGGAGCTGGCAGAGGCCGCTGCCCGCCTTGATGCCCATCTCTACTGGTCCATTCCCAGCCGGCTGGATGAGAAGGTGGAGGAGGAGGGAGCCGGGGACGGTGCAGAGGGGGAAGCCGAGGACGACAAGGAGCAGAACGGCCGCCTGCCGCCCCCGGAGAGCGAGTCCAAGGTGTGAGGAGGTCTCCCGGGCCCCCGTGGCAGACAGGGGCCAGACGCAGGTACCTCGGAGCTGGACAGTGGAGGCGGAGGAGGAGGGCGCAGGCGCAGGCCTAGGGGGTGCGCTCGACTTAGAGAGGCCCGCTGAGAACCTCGAGTCTAGAATCCAATAGGCAGCGAGGGGCCCTGGTTTCGGAGCGTGGCGGGGGCCGAGGATGGACACCCCAGTCTGGGTTTGACTCTCGCATCTGTTCATGGGTGGACAGACAGTCGGAAGGCTGAACATGTGGGGGCTGGATGGGGAGGTGGAGGCTGAGGGACAGGGAGGTGGGCTGTGGCCCCCTGGAGCACACCTTTGTGCAGGTTCGAGGAAGGTGCCCTGTCCCTCCGGGCAGATGCAGCCCTGGAACAGATGCGCGGCTTGGGGACGGTCCCCATTCACCTCCTCAGCCAGCCCCCGCCCCGTGTGCGGCCCACCTAATTAACTGGACACAGTAGCCCAAGCCGAACTGGAGAAAACTCGCAGGAGGCGGGCACAGTGAGGATGGGGCCCTCCACCTCCGCCCTCCCCCGGCGACAGCCTCAGCAGGAGAAAGGATCCCAAGGGAGCCTGGCAAGACGGCAGGGACCTTGACCCTTGGGGTGCAGGGCGAGAGGCAGCAGGAGCAGATGCCAGAGCCGGGGCCCGGGGGCAAGGGGTGGCTGCACTGTGACAGCGAAGTGAGATCTTGCAGATAACACTGCAGAGGCAGGAGGAGAGAGGTTTTGCAGCGGAAGAAGGGCTGGGACAGGATCTGGAAAGTGGGTTCCCGGGGACAGATGGGGAACCCTTGGGAAACTGTTTGTCCTTGGACCCCCGTGGGAAGGGTCATTCCAATCACCGCCTGGGTGTCGGGCGGAGGGAACACTCAGCAGCTTGGTTGCTGTTGCTGCGACACAGGGCACTTGGAAAGAACAAGAACGTATCTGTGGCGGTGGAATGAGGGCCAGTTTACACGGAGAACCCGCTGCGGTCTCTCGGGGGAGGGGACGGATGGTTTGGTCATCAGCAAGCCGGGTGCTGAGTAAGGCAAGGGAGATGGTGAAAGCCCACAGCTGTGAAACTGCTACACGCAGAATCACCTGGGCAGCTTGTCAGAACACGGATCTGGGCCCCACTCCCAGGGCTCTGACTCAGTAGGTCCGGTGGAAACTGGAAACCGGAAACTGGCATGTCCAACAAGTTCCCAGGTTCTGCTGATGCTCCCGGAACAGGGACCACCCTGCGATGGGTCCTGCCAGCTGAGGCCCTCTGGGGAGCGGAGAAATAGGCTGGGTAGTGTTGTGTGAGGGAAGGAAGACCTGAGCCCGGCCTGGGGTTTTTAACAAAAGCAGGAAGCGCTTGTCCACCTGAAGAGGCAGGAGTGAGTACGGGGAAGCAGAGTCCAGACCTGAGGGGTCAGCCAGCGGCCTGTTGCCTGCACCACTGTGATAGAGAAGCCTGGAGCCCAGTCATCCCAGGAGGGACAGGGCAGGGCAGTGGCCCAGGATCAGCTGAGGGGGCCTGAGATTAGCCTCCTGGGGAGTGTGTCCTCCGGCCCTGGGACTCCCACCCCTGTCCTTGCATAACAGTCTGAGCTGCTTGGGGGAGGCAGGCACCCCGGTCCGTCCGTCCTGTTCTAGGCTGGGAAGCAGGGATGCTATGAGGCACTGTGTGTCCAAGGAGAAAAGTCATTCCAGTTTGTGCTCGCTGAAGGGCCCACCCAACCCCTGGCCTTTCCCTTCAGCTTAGGAATGGATGTCTTTGGCCTCAGGCCCGAGGGCTGGCTGAGTCACCTGCCCCAAAGCCTCTGTATACGACCACTGGCTGCTCCCCCAAGAACAGATGTGGGGTGGGGTATGGGGAGTGAGCCGGGGTTTAGTCAGTGGAACAGACGGAGTCTGGACAGGAAAGGTGGCTGCTGGGTTCTCAGGCACGGTCATTTAGCACTGAACTTGCCGCAGTCAGACAGATGGAGAAACTGAGGCTACGGCAGGCCCCTCCCTCTGGGAAGTCACTGAGATGCTGTCACCTATCCTCGCCGCGTCATCCCACAGTGTAGAGTCAGGGACTGGGTTCTAGTGCCCACACGGACTGTCACTGAGTGAGTCACATAAATCGCTGCGCCTCAGTTTCTGCATCTGTAAAAATGATTCCACCAACTAGTAAAACTCAATAAATGTTAAATAGTTGAATTGAAGGGGGGACACTGGATGCCTCGTCAAGCGCAGAACTGTGAATTTCAGGATCTGTAGGTCAAGTTCAGCCATGGTGGGGAGGGCGGTGGACACTGTATGCAGCTGTGTCCTTTCTGCGGGCGCAGCAGACACAGGACACCCCGATGGCTGCTGTCGGACAGAACAATTAAGGTCAGGAGGAAGACTGAGCCCGCGGGCCTGATGGAGGCGCCAGGCTCCAGCCCAACCCGAATGAGCCGGCAGAGCCTGGTCAGGGCGGAGCACACAGAGGGCAAGGCCCCGAACCGCCTGCCCCCGGCAGGGGAGGGCTGTGCAGCGGGACCAGGCTCAGCTGCAGCTCACCCTTCCTCCCCACGCTCCCCTGCCTGAGAGGAGCCCGAGAGGAGTTGCCTCCGCAGGGACAACTGGTGGCAGATGGGACCCAGGTGTCCCCTCCCGGGGTGGGTGGCAAGGCTCACCAAGGCCAGATGGCATCAATGGTGGGGAGAGGCCTGGGTTGTTCGGAATAGGCTTCAGCAACGCAGAATAACCTACCTACTGCGCATCCCAACCTTCGACAGCCTCCCAGTGGCGGGGGGGGGTGGGGGGGCACGACACAGCCAGGCCTGGATTTTATAAAACCCATTTATTCACATTTTAGAAAAAAACTAGTTCGAGGATGGGGATGTGGCCAAGAAGGGAAGGCCAGGGAGGCATGTGGGAAGGAAAGGATAGGAGGGGCACCATGTCTCCCACCCTGGGTAGGAGCAGGTCAAATAAATTAAAGGCAGAGTGGACAGAGGGCAAAGGGCATTTAGGCATCCAGAGGAGGGCTTGGGGCTGGCTGGAAGACAGTCGGCACCTACAAGAACCGAGAGAGCACAGCGTGGGGTAAGGACAGCCCTGGACAAGCAGGGCTCCCTCACCCCTCACCCAGCAGGGTCCCCCAGAGCTGAGCTGAGGGCCCGAGAGAGTAATAGTCAGGACCGCACAGGGAACCCCAGAGAGACAGAGCTGGATGGGGTGTCGGCCCTCACCTGCGGAGTGAGGAATCACCGCTTCCTCAGCCTCTTCATGAAACAGCAGGTGATGGTGCCAAGGACGATGGCACCTGTGACTAGAGCCATCCCTGTGCCCACCAGCAGGGGCACAAAGAGGGTATCTAGAGCTGGGTGACGGAGAGAAGTGCTGTTCAGAAGGGTGCCATGGTCCTCTGCCCGCCGTCACACACGCTCCCAGCCCAGCACTCTCCCCGTCAGGATCTGGTACCCACTGTCCATGCACAGCGGCCCTGCCCAGCACCTGCCCGCTCAGGGCTCAAGTTCACACCCGCTGGCAGCTGGGCACCGAGGGGCTCTTCCCGGTAAGCGATACAGAGAAGGACGGGAAGATGGAGGACAGGGCAGGGGCTGGGGGGAGGTGGGCAGGGGGGATCACTCACCATGCGTGTAGGGGTAGACTGTGACGGGCCCCGAGCGGGCACTGCCGGCCTGGTACCAGCTGTAGTCAGCATGCTGCACCCAGGCACTCGGGGCGCAATGGTACACGCCTTCGTCCTCGGGCCCCAGGCTGTGCAGCCTCAGCCGATGGCTTCGAGGCCCCACCAGCTCCACGCTGACCGGGCGTCCTCCAGGCCGGACCCCCAGCTCGGCCACACCTTCCTGGTTCATGCCGCCCACCAGCTGGGCGGGGGCAGCGCCCTCCTCCTCCTCCTCCTGGTCCTCCTGCCGCTCCACCCACCAGCTGGCAGCCAGCCGCAGCCCCGGGGGGCCACCGCGCACCGAGATGTTGCATAGCAGCGACGCAGTCTCTCCCCGGTACACGGTGCCCCCTGCGAGCCACGCCACTGCCTCCAGCACCACACCTGCAGAAAACAGGGGTGGAGGTCAGGGGGCAAAGGGTAAAGGGCATGAGGCTAGGGCTGGTGTCCAAATAACCCCCAAGAGGGTCGGGGGTCCCCCAATCCTGGTGGAAGCAGCAGCAGGCATGGAGGCAGCTGGGGAAGAGGGAAAGGAGACAGACATAGAAAAGGGTTCGGCAGGCCCGGAAGCGGCTCACCTTCCTCCCGCACGTGCACAGGGAGAGGACGAGAGCGGGCGCTGGCTGCTTCCCGAAGCCGGGTCCCAGAGCCTCGAACATAGGCCTTGGCCAGGCAGCGATAGGTGCCCGCGTCCCCAGGCCTGGCAGCCTCCAGCCGCAGACGGTAGGTTCTAGATGCCACTTTCTCCATAGCGATGTGGCGGCCCTCATAGCCAGGGCCCAGGCTACCCACACCTTCTGTGTCCAGCTGGGCTACCAGACGCCCAGGCCCAGGGGCCCCGGCCGGCGCCATCTCCCAGCCCACAGAGTACGCAGCATGGCGGCCCTGCGGCGGCAGCGCCCCAGACACATTGCACAGCAGTTCCAAGGGCTCCCCTGGGCCGACCCGGAGCTCGCCCGGGCCCACTGTCACCGCCAGCTGACTGGCTGAAACACAGGAGGGGGAGGGGTCATGTGGAGGGTGCAGAGGCCCTGGGCCCCCACCTATAATTCCCTCCCTGCCGGCAGCAAGTGAGAGGCTTCCACTGCACCTCACCAGGGGCGACCCTCCCCCCCGCTAGGGCCTGGGCTGCCTCAGCCTTCCTCTCCCCACTCCCAAGCTCCATGTGGGGAAAACAAGAGAGGGAAGCGGTAACCCTGGGGCTGCCCGTGCTATGGGAAATGGGTCCCCTGGCGGCCACAGCGCCCACCAAGACAAGCCCCCAGTTCCCACACTCACACAGTGTCTGCACATCCACTTGGGCCAGGACGGCCCTTTTCTCCGCGATCTGGGCCCAGCTGCCGTCAGGATCCTGAATCCACTCTGCAGCAGTACAGTGGTAGGTGCCCGCGTCCCCGGCCTGGGTGCCTCCCACCACCATGCGGTACCGATCCGGCCCCTCCTTGCCCAGCCGCAGCTCCCCAGCGCTCAGCCGCTCAGCGTAGGGACCCCCAGCCTCCACGGCCAGGTCGGACCGCAGGCCCACCACCTCCTGCAGAGTCGCTCGGCCCACTGGTGCTTCGGGCACAGCTCGCCCGAAGGACACGGCCAGGTGCGTGTGCTCCTGAGTGCTCGTGCGTGCCAGGCAGCCCAGGGCCAGCTCCTGCCCCTCGTACACAGTCAGGCGTGGGGGTGAGGTTGGGGCCTGTCGGCCTCGGGGCCCCGGGGGTGCGGCAGACACCTGCAGCGTATCTGGAAGAACTGGACAGGACAGCTGGAATGAGTAGGGGTGGGAGCTGGCAGGCAGAAGATTGTGTGGGCAAAGACGGCATGCTGTATCCTCACTTCTGGAACTCAGAGGTGCCACCGCGCTGGGCACACTGAGGCGCTCAATGAACACTTGTTGAATTCACAAACCAGCCCACGGTCTTTTACCCCTTTGTTTGACCCTGGCTCCTGTTTGATACTCAGGAAAGTAGCTCTGTGTTCCTTCTCAGAAGACAAACTTAACGGTGGGAATGACGCCCTCTAACTTCTCCCCCGTCTGTGTTCTCCCCACCCTCGTGCTGGGTCCTGGCCACCAGGAATCGAGTCTAAGAAACCCATCTGCCTTCCCCAGCCCCTGGCATGAGGACATTTCCCGTTCTCCCAGGAGACAGACGGATCCACAAGCAACGTGGCTGCAAGCAAGAGGGCTGGCTTTGGTCTCACTCCAGCCACTGATTCATCGGGTGACTTTAAGGCAAGACTTTAGGACACGAGTTCCCCAAGGCAAAACCCAAGGGTGGTCAGACAGGCCCCCCTATCCTGATCTCTGTCCTGAGGTGTGGCCCACCCCGTCCAGGGTCCGGTACCTCTCAGCTCCACCTTGCCGCTATAGCTGCCCAGGTAGCGGGCATCAGTGGAGGGTGTGTAACACTCATAGATGCCCGCGTCCTGGGTCTTCAGGTGGGCGATCCGGAGCAGCACGGCATCACCCTGTAGACGCTGCACCTGCACCTCGCCAGCCGCCACGCGGGGCGCAAACACGGCATAGGAGAACTGTGCATCTCTTGTGCTGATGATGCCCAGGGCAGCCTCTGGGGCCTCGGGCCTGTACAGGAACCACTCGAAGTCTTGCTGCGTGGGGCCTTCATAGCCGCTCACATTGCAGGGGATGAAGACAGTGGTGCCAGCCACACGGTACAGGGGCCCCTTAGGGACCAGCACCTCCCGGGCGCAGCAGCTGATTCCTGTGGGAAAAAGAAGGCGTTGGAGGGACCCAGTCCCTGTCCACGCCGAACTCCACCAGAGCCAACCATGACTCTTGCCAGTGAATGGAAAAGTGACCTGGGGAAAGTTGGTCCAAGAACAGGGATGGGCTGCTGGGATAAAAAGGACCCAGGGCGCTGGGCGTGCTGGCTCACGCCTGTCATCCCAGCACTTGGGAGGCCGAGACAGGAGGATTGCTGAGTTCGAGGCTTGCCTGGACTATATAGTGAGCACAGACCCAGCCTGAACTACAAAGTGAGACCCTGTCTCAAAAAAAAAAAAAAAAAAGGACCCAGGGCTCAAAGAGCTGACACAGGCCCAGCTTTGCCTCAGCACCCAGAAACACACCATTTCTGCCCATCCAGCAGAAGTGAGCGCCTCTCCTTCCTGACTCCACCTTCCCTTGCTTCCAGCCCGACCTTATCTCCCCATCATTCCCACTCCGCAGGACCAGTACCGGTTAGCTCAGCTGTGTCACCTGGGCCAGACAATGGAGCCAGGGGCCCCGCGGCGGACAGGGCACGACCCATTGGTTCTTACCACACAATGCCCTCCCCCTCCAGCTGTGCCATGAGCTCAGAGCTCCCCCCCCCCCACCAGGGCTGCCAAGGCAGCTGGAGCTTCTGGGGCAAGAACGAGGCTCTGCCCAGGCCTGGGGCAGAAGATCCCCTCCCCCAGTGCCTGCCAACCTTCTGGCCAGCCCAGCTGATACCCGAAGCCCCGCCTTCCCAACAAAGCCTTCATTTGCATATGGCCCTGTCATTTACATATCACTTACAAACACCTCCCTTGCTCCAGGGAGACACTAAAGCCCCTCACTGCCCTCTTCGCATCTCAGTTTCCTCTTCACCCTTCCTCACGCTGTCCCAGCACAGTCCTGAGAGCCTTGAGCCGTTCGGCCTCTTCCCTCCCTCCTTCATCCTTCCACAGCTCCCACTAGATGAGATCAGAGAACCCCAGAATACAAGTGGGATGTCAGTCTCCTCCCCCCACCCTACAGATCAGAAAAGTAATGGCAGCAAACTAACGTCCGGGCTGAGATGCTGTATCCCTGGCCAGCCTCCACACTGCCCTGCGGAGGGACAGAACCAGGGAGAGGGACCGGGACACTCCAGGGAGAGGTCTGAAGGGATGGACCTCACCAACAACTGTCACCCACAGGGTCCCAGAGAAACATCCAGGGCCTTTCCCTCGGGCTGGAGGGAAACACCTAGGAGTCCACGAACCGACCTCAGTTCTCAGTTCCTTCCTCTTCCTCCAGCTGTGTCTAGGACCGGACCCTTGGTTGGTGGGTTGGGGCACAGGCCTGACGCCAGGCGCCTGCTCGCAGGCCGTGTGAGACGAGCGTGTGACTCAGGAGGGCCTTGCCCCAGGCACGTTTGTTTCATAAGCAGGGTGAAGGCAAGGCAGCCAAGATGACATCTTCCCGGCAGCCCTCAGGCAGCCTCTGCGGGGAAGGCTCCCTCCTACCTTCCTGGCTCCTCTTGGAGATCCCCATGGGAAAGTCACCCCCACGCCTCAGGAGATCCACTGCCACTTGGCTCCCCTCTCCAACCAGGAGAACCTCAGCCTCGATCCCAAAGACACGGCTCTGGGTCAGGTTTGGGTTCGAATCCACACCCGACACTCAGCACACGTGCTCTCTCGGGTGTGCTCCTGTATTTCCCCGTCTGAAATGACTGTCCAGGCTGCTGACGGTAGGCACTCAGATCCAAGCAGCCTTCTCTGCTCTCCCTCTCTGTGCCCTACGCTCAGCCCTCCTACAGGATCCTCTCCACACCACAAAACCCACTGAGGACGAGCACCAGGCGCTAGGCAACCAGGCCCCACAGCTCCTTCCTGCATGCGCAGCCATCTGCTTCCCAAACAGGCCTCCAAGGAGCGGCCTCATCCTGGCCACTAGGGGCCCAGAGACCTGTAGCAAGAAAATAGACTACTTGGGGCCACCATGGAGCTCTGGTCTAGACACGAAAGGCAGCTGGGCACTGCGGGGCTCTGGCTTGACTACAGCGGTGCAGGTGCCCACCCACCAGGCCCCACTTTGATTTTAAGGGCTTTGGCTTCCTGAACAACTATGTATAGGCAGTTTGACTGTGTCCAGGCCAGTTTCCCAAACCACTTCCCACAGGAAGGCCTCCAGGTCAGACCCAAACAATTCTCCTGTCAGCACCCTCCGACACCCAGGCAAGGCTGGCCCTACGGCCCCCCGTTAACACCCACCAGGGCGGGGGGGGGGGTGGTTGGAGATCCGGGGATCAGGGTCCCTGGAACCTGGCTTCCTTGTACCAAGAAGCAGCGACTAACTGGATGTAACAACCCCCCAGGTGCCATCTAAGAAGGGGCAAGGGGCAAACCCAGGCCGAGCCCAGGGTGGAGGTAAGGTGGGAGGAGGGAGTCTCAGACGGTGAACTGTGTGGGGAGCAATTAGGGAGACTTACTTCAAAGATCGTGGGCAGAACTAGCCCCTGGGCCTGCAGCCAACACTGGGGCAATTACGAGGACCCGCGGGCACTGCCTACGCAGGGCAGGCACCCAAAGCCAGGCCTGGAGCACTGGGGCGCGGCGACCCAAAGATCTGGGTCGGCTGACTGAGAAGAGGGGCCTGGAGGGCTTGGGACGCGCCTGGGGGAAGGGAGCTCCCACTGTGCCCCAGCGCAGGCCCTGAAGCTGGGATGCCCCCTCTTCCCCCAGACTGGCTCTGCGGGTGGCCGCAGAAGGAAGTCTGGCGCGGAGCCTGGGAGAGACACCTGCGGGGGCCGGGGCACCCGGAAAGCTGGGGAGACGGCCGCAGGGCGCCGAGGGCAGGCACCTGCCCGGCGGGTCTCGGAGACGGGGCGGGACCGGCTTACCCAGCATTAGTAGCAGCGACAGGGTCGCAGGGCCGGGAGCGCCCATCCTGAGCGGCGGGCTCCGGGGAGGCTCCGGACGGCGGCGCGGGCTCTGGGGGGCCAAGGGAGCGGGGGGCGCATGCCCGGCGGGGGACAGGAAGCGGAGCGGCGAGCGTGGTTGCGCGGAGCCCAGCCGAGTCGAGCGGGAGAGGCCGGGCCCCCTCCTGCTCGCCTCCTCCCGCCGCTCTCCCGCCCGCCCTCCGCGGCTCAAGGGACCATTCCCGCCGCGCCCCGGCTCCGGGCCCCGCCCAAGCCCGGGCCAGACTCGGGCGCGCCGGCCTCCAGCCAGCCAGGCTCCGCCCCGATTCCCCGCGGGGCGAACGGACCCCGCGAGCTCCGCCCCGGCCTTGGCCGAGCGCGCCGGCCTCGGCTCCCCAGTCCCGCCCGCCTCCCTCGGACACGCGCTCGCGCCTCGCGCGGCTGCACAGCCCCGAAGAAGGGTGCGGGCGCCAGGAGCGGTCAGCCGAGTGCGCCCCGCACTCGGAAGCCGGCCCGTGTTTCCCCGGGCCCCGGTCCTGCCGCAAACGCGAAGGTGTAGGTGGTGTGACGAAACCCGGGAGTCCCCGCTCCGAGGCAGTCAGGGCCAAGGTGTTCCAGGTCCTCTGAGAGTCACTGGGGACGTGCGCACCCGCTCCGAGGACAGACCCACCCGAAGGAAGGCTTTAGGCTTGAGGAGCCACTTCCTGTTTGGATGGCTCCCGGCCAGCCGGTATCTTCACCTCCTTCTTTCTCCACAGATTGGGCTCAGCGTGTTGACATTATCCCAAGGGTTTTGCAATGATTGAGATAATCTACATAAATGTCTGGTGCAGGGTAACTGACATGAGGGGGGGGGGAGACAGGTGTTTGTTTGGATTTGTTTTTCTTTATTTCTTTTTTTTTGCCGTACCAGGGATCAATCTCAGACCCTTGTACGTCCAAGATTGGCGTGGTACCACTTGAACTAAACCCCCAGCCCCTTGTTTGGATTTTTGGATTCATTTCAAACTGCTTCCTAAGAGTTTGATGTTCGTTTAGACTTTGGATTTAGGCGAAGGACCCTCGTGGACACAGGCCTCTCTGCTGCGAAGGCTGGGGTCCGCCCTGTTCCCCTCAACTATGGAGGCGCAGAGGGGAGGACCGGAGAGGGCGAGGCCGGGATGGGCAAAGGGACAGCCAGGTCTGCAAAGTCTGTCAAAGTGGCCCTGGTGGGAGGCCCCTCACCGTTCCCACTCGCCTTTACAGAGGAAGAAATGGAGGCCCAGATAGGCACCACCCAAGCGCCCTGCCCTTGACTTCCTGTCCCCATGTCTGGCACTGATTCTCCCTCAGACACGCTTGTGGAGTCACCAGAGACGCCACTGCCTGCCACCCGGAAGAAGCCAGAGACAGAGAGGATCGTGTGGGACCTTGAGGGAGTTAGAGGCCCTGCCCTGGCCTCCAGGACAGCCCGGGGGCTGCTCCTCCCTTCTTGGAACTATCCATAGCCTGATTTCTCCGGATTCAAGTCTCTCTCGAAACTGTCCACAGGCCTTGGGGAACTTGAGGAAACCAGAAGTTACTGAGAGGCTTCTGAGGAAAACTACTTTCCTTTTGGTGAATGCCTTCCATACTATACTTAAGGTTTAAGAGATGTTCAAATCATAATTATAATAGATGGCATTTATGGAATACCGACAGAACAAGGCCCTCTTGGGTGTTATTTCAAGTCTTTTCTATTTTACAAAATTATGTCATTTGATAGCAGACAAACCTGAAGTTCAGAGGGGTTAAGTATCTTGCCCAAGGCCACACAGCTTTTCATTGGTTGAGATGTGACTTGAGCCTGGGCCTGGCCTGTCCCCAAATCTTCCTACACCCCACCATCTCCCCTTCCAAGCCTCTCCACCCTATAAACCCACTCATGCAATGAATACTGAGCATCCCAGGCCCTGACTACCGGCAATGCCCTAGTAACAACACGGCATGAGCCCTTTCCTCTGGGAATTTAGTCGCTGTGCGAGGAAGATATATCATCAACATTGTGTTGGTATAACCAATTGTTGTACTGTGTGTATAACCAGTATTAGGAAGGAGCTCTTCTGGGAGCTAAGGAGCCACCCCTTATCCTGTATCTTGGGGCTGGGAAAGAAGCAGGAGCAGTGGGGGGGGGGGGGACGGCCAGTTGTCACCAGACCCGCTGAGGCAGGAGGAGGAAATTGGTTCCCGGAGTGGCCGGCAGAGGGCGCCCGTGGTCCGAAATGGACTTGCTGGCGTGCGGTTTATGTAAGTGGGTGAGCTGGGGGAGGAGAGCAGATGCCCGGCGCGAGGTGCGTCACATTCTCGGCCACATGTACGCCCTGTCGCCGGGAGGAGCTTCACGCAGACGGGCGTCACGCGCACACGCGGCGGAGCAGCGGGTAAACACTCAGATGCTGCCAAAGGGAGTGTGTTGTGTAGACAGACGGGGAAGAGAGCTTTCTGTCCGCCTCAGGCCAGAGCAGACATGGGGCAGAAGGGAGGAAACCGAGGCCTAGAGAGGCATAGGTGCAGGCTTGGCGCCTGCCGGGGCTGTGTTGTCGCCACCAGTCTCCGCTCACCCCCATGGACTACCAGCTGTGAGCGTGTGTCAGACACCACACCGTTTCCTATGCTTGTGTAATTCATTTCACCTCCAGGTGACTTATGTACAGGGCACTGAGGTGTCGGGGTATCATTAAAGACAATTAAGGCCCACGCCATGCCCCAGGCCGATTATAATCTGACCGAGATGTCACCCGCCCGCTGCAGTCACAACCAAGGAAACACGGCCTTGGTTCAAAGACGGGACCGTTGAAGTGTCCCGACCTGTGCCAGGTGCGTAATGTGATCTCATTTAATCCTCACTGGGGCCTGGTGAGCTTTGTGCTATTATTATCCCCGTGAGAATAATGGAGGCATAAAGAGGCTTGGGAACTAGTCCAAAGTTAATGGCTTCGTGACTGTCAAATCCAAGCTTAGGATGACTGACCCCTGTGAGAGGATTGCTTCAAAAATGAACATGACTAGGGCCGAAGATTTAGTTCAGTGATTCCGGCACCTGCCTTGCAAGCGCAAGGTCCTGAGTTCGATCTCCGGTAACCACATACAACAATGCTGGGTGTGGTGACTCACGTCCACTGGCAATCGGTGCCACATACCACAGTGCCAGGCATGTTGGCTCAGGCCTGTAGTCCCAGCACTTGGGAGGCAGAGACAGGAGGGTTGCTGAGTTCCAGGCTTGCCTGAGCTACATAGTGAGCTCAGGGCCAGCCTGAACTACAAAGTGAGACCCTGTCTCAAAAAATAAAAACGAACATCACTAGAGAAATGCCCATGAGGACACTGAGCTACGGACACAGACACTGCGGTGGAGACAGTGATGTGGGCCCCAGTCACTGAGGGATGGAGGAATTACACAAACCCACAAGTGCTTCTCGGCTGTCTCTCCTAACTGAACGGATCCCAGCCTTGCGGGGAGCTAAGGGTCACACACAAGAATGGCCTGACTGGGTGTTTAGAAAGCCTTGGCCTGCGCCACTGTTTTCCTACCCTCCCCAGTGGGAAAGTGCCCTCAGCTCTTCGCTGAGAGACTCAAGCACAGGATGGGATATAAGAGGAAGATAAAACCTGCCTCTCACCTGGATGTCAGCCATAGCAAGACCTACGGAACCAGAGGTGGATAGACAAGATGGACGTGCAATATCGTGCACAACCACACTCAGCCATAAAGCTGCCTCGCACTCATGTGTGCACTCACATGATACCTTCTCCCTGCCTCCTTCCTGGGGCCAGGTGCCTGCACCTGTGCCTGTGCGTGTGTGCGTGTGTGCGCGTGTGTGTGCGTGTTCCCTGAACCCTCCTGTTGTCCTGGCTGAGCCCACGCTCCTGCCCCAGTTCTCAAGCCCCCCCGTGCCAAGGGGGTGGCACCGCTGTTCAAGAACAGGGCTGTCACAATGCTGTGGCCTCGCTTGACCCAGTTCTGACCCCTGAGCGAGGCCTGCCATTTCTATACCCAAGGCTAGTGCCAGCTGCCACCCACTCTAATGCCACACTAAGATTCCTCTAAGCTGGACCCTTCAGCCGTCCACCCTTCCCGAGCATTTTGTTCCCGCCCCATGCGACCGGCACATGGGCTCCACCGCTGATGCTCCCCGTGCTTCGCCTCCATCCACAGCTGCCAGAGGGGCCCACAGGTGCCGACACGGGTCTGGAAGGCAGCGAGGGGCTGCGGGTGTCACTTTGCCCCCACCCCAGCCCCTCAGCAGTGGGACCCGGACAGTCAAGGATGGGGGATGGCGGCAGTCTGGTTAGATGAAGGTTTGTGGGCTGAGCAGGGCAGAAGGCGGTTAGCACCGGCCGGCCGCCTCTGAGTCACTGGGGCGGGAGAATGGCTGGTTCACCGCCGCCTCTGAGCGAGTGCAGGGCAGGTCTCGCTGCCGGGACTTGTGAGAAGCCTGCTTTGTGCTGGGCGCCATCCTGCACACCTTGTGTGCGTTCACTACAAACCCAGGGGTACCAACTGGGATTGTCTGTTTCACAGAAGATAAAGACACAGCTGGGAAAAGACAGCGCTGAGAGGTGAACTGTCTGACACCAGAAGTTAAGTTTTCTGAACCTTCTTCCTCCTGCGAATGCGCACACATGCGTACACACATGTGAAGCTGGTCAGTGCAACTGTTTCCACTGATGTAGCTCCAGTTTCTGATGTGCGATAAACGGTCAGTAAACTTTTGTTGAACAAGTACACATAGTTCCAAGAGAGGGGGACGCAGCTGGCGGTGTGCATGTGGTGTCTTGAAGAGAGAGTGGACGACGGGGGTTTCTGACACACACATGCGGAGCCTTCTCAGTGCAGGCCCGGAACCCTTCAGCACTCCTGAGTGGCAAAGAGAAAGGAAACGTGGCTTTGTGGGTTCGCAGAAGCCAAGGGGTTCCTGCTGCCCCTCCAGTCAGAACAGAGGCTGGGGGACCAAAGGGGGCACAGGCTCGCTGCCCCCCCACCCCGTGTTTTCTCCTCTCCCCGCATGGGCCGCAGGCTCTCCCCTGGCCTCCTCTGTTTCCCCACCTGGACTCAGCCGGAACCCGGCACCCCTTGGCTCTTCTGGCCGCACAGTGGACAATTCTCTTTTTCCTTAGTCCAACTGAAACAAGGGTGGAATTTGTCCAAAGCCCTGCTGTTAGGAAAGTCCAGGGAAAACAAAGCCAGAAATAAAGATTGCAAAAACAAAGAAACAGATGGAACAGTCGGGGGGGGCACGGACAAGCCCAGCTCTGAGAGCGAATGTGAGCCTGGGCCGTCGCTGAGAGATGCCCCATCGCTGCCCCAGCTCTGTGCCTGCTCCAGTGGCGGTGCCCGCTCTGTGCTGTAATCTGGGGCTCGTCACTCTCTGCTTCTGCGGGGGCTGAGAGCGCCTCAAGGTCACTGTCAGCTGTCACAGCTCCGCGCCCAGCACAGTCCCCCACAGGACAAGACTAAGCAGGGAAGGGGGCCATGGCTGCTGACGGGAAGCCCGTCCCTCTGGTGGCCATATTTCCTCTGAGTTTCTTTTAGGAGGTGTGATCAAAATATACGGTGAACTCTTGTTTTACAGTTAGGGTAAAAGACACGTTGCTGCTAATCTACCCTCACAACGCTCTCCCTTGCTGTGACCACCCTTGTCTTGTCCTTCCTGTCACTTCCTGAAGCAGTTCCGGAAGTCCTCTTCCGAGAGAACCTTTAGTTGAGCCATTGTGGCTGCCTCGCTGTCCTGAATCTATTCAAAACATTTGCCTTCCATGGTCACTTTGACATCAGAGAAGAGCCAGAAGTCACACGGTGCCAGATCCGGCGCATGCGGCAGATGAGGACACCCCCCCTCTTAATGTTTTTACGAGCCTGCCTTCCTGTTTGATGACCTGAGCAGCAGATAATAAAACTGTAGTTTTATTATCCCTCGTAAAGACACGAAGGAAGGCTTCCAGAACTGCTTCAGGAAGGGCCCAGAAAGATGGGATGAGTGTGTTTGAAGCGAGGGTCGAGTATTTTGAGGAAAACTAGCAATGTGTCTTGTATTGTGGTCTTTTTTAAAAACAGAAATGTGAACTGTACCCACAACTGAAGGCTTCTCTTTTCAGGACAGAAGCTTCCATCCCTCAGAAAAACACCCGGGCTGGCTTTGGGGCAGCCTAGAAAGGGCTGGGATTTGTCTTCTGGGGAGGGAGGGTGCTGGAGATTGGATCCAGCTGAAAAAGAAATTGTAGTCCAAAGGCTGGGACATCAGGAATCCAGGGCAGAAGATAATAACTAACATTCCCTGATCCTTTTCGTTCTCAGCAAAACCCTATGTGTTAGAGCTGCAAAGGAAACGGAAGTTGAGAGAAGCTCAAAAAAAAATTCTGGCCATTGGCTGTCCATCTGAGATTTCTTTACCAGGCATCCGGACTCCACGGCACAAGCTGTTGGCCAGGCTCTTGGGCTGCATCTGCCGAGCTGAAATCGTAAGAGGAGAAGGATCTGGTGTCTGGGGGATGAGGGGGGTGTAGAGGTCAAGCAGGGAGCTGCAAAATCCAAGCGCGACTGGCCACTGCGGTCATGCACTGAGGTACCAACACTGACGTGAAGGATCCCATACGTCCCCAGGGGAAGGGCACTGGCCAGAACAAATCTAAAAATTAGAGGAGGAGTTGGGTGGACCAATCTGAAGCTCAGGGGTAAGAAAATAAAAGTTTATTTGTCCCCAACAATATAAAAAAAAAATTATGGGGCTGGGATTTCAGGACCAGACAGCAAAGCTCTGGATGGACTCAGACTTGCCAGCTGTACAGCCTGGATCCCATTACGGACTTCTCTGGCCCTCGTTTCCTTGTCTCTGCGACGAGAGTGATTGTAGTATTGACCTCATTGCTTTTGGAGTATTGTCGTGAAGATAAGTTATGGTCAAAGCTGGGGCACGTGGGCAGAGTAGGACCAACAGCCACGACAGAGAACTTTCTAAACGGGTCACACCCGTTCCCTGGCGTCCACCACTTGGCCGCTCAGTCGCCCACTGCCTTCTTTCTCTTTCCGTGTGCTGCAATCCTTTTGAGAGAGAGTAACCTTAGCTGCCTCACTACACACACCTCCACTCCTCACAGCACTGTAGCCGATCTTGACCCCAAGGTAGAAACCGTTTTTGCACCAGGGTCACTTCTGATTGGTCCGCTTTTGCTTCTCCTCGCATCTGAAATCTGGAAGTGTTGGTGGTTTTTGTCATGCGCGGTGGTGGTTTTGCGTTTTGCTCCCCATAAAAATGTTTCCTCTCTCAGAGGTCAGACCCCTGGCCCGACCTAGTTCTCCTGTCTCTCTGATTGGCTGCCTCCTCATTTTCTGCGCCCATCTTCTCTGCCCAAGTGTTGCCCAAGATTCTCTTGAAGACTCTTGGCCCTTTGTCCTCTTACACCTCTGCCTCGGCAGTCTCCCCCAGTTTCGTGGTCACCCCTGTGCAGGTGACCTCCGGGGCCCAGGCTGTCTGCCAAGCCCCAGCCCCACCCCCTGTCATAGCACCTTGACTCTAACGTCCCCAAACCCAGTCCACGTTTTCTCTGCCCATCAACAGCCTTCCTTTCCTGCTTTATTTCAATTTACTCGGCACAATGTTTTTCCATCCCCAACTCCTTCCTCCCTTACCCTGACGTCCAATCAGCTCCCGGGTCCTGAAACCCTGCCTCCCACGGATCTCTCACCCACCAGTCTTCTCTCTGCTGCTGCTCCTGCCTGTCCTGGACTCTCACCACCTGTAGCCCTCACCTCTCTCTTCCATCTAGCCTGACCCCCCAGCACGTGGACGTGCAATACACCCTGCAACCAAAGGAGCCTTCCCAGGGCACAGTTAGAATGAGATCATTTCCCTGCTCTGAAACTTTAAATGGCTTCATATTGTTTATAGCAACATCTCTCCAACTTGTTTGGTAAAAATGCAGGCTCCCACTCCCCACCCCCGCCCTCATGAATCAGAATCTCTAAGAGACATGCCTGCTGCTCTGTATTTTTAACAAGCATCCAGGTGACTTAGCATCAGAGCCTTCTAGAAGACACTCTCGGTGAAAGTGACGTGTGGCCTGACACTCAAGGCCCTCCAGGACGTGGCACCCACACCCACTTCCGGTATTGCCTCTGTGTCTTGCCCCTGTCCTCTGGGTGCTCCAGCCTCAGGGCCCGTGCTCCCCTTTTCCCTGACCTTTGCCTCTCTAAGCCAGGTCCTGCCTCTCTGTCAAGGCCCAAGTAGAACACCACTTCCTCCTTGGTGGCCTCCCTGGTTCTTCCAGCCACCCCCGCCCCCACCATTTTGGAGCTTGCCCTTGCTCTTCGCGCTCCCATGCGGCGGGGTGCACTGCTAGCAGCTGCTGCCCACTGAGGCCAGGCGCTGGCGCTGGCGCTTTTCCTCGTCTTTCCGGCTGCTGCGCTGTCCTCCCTTTTGCCACTGCATCCAGAGGTCCCTGGAGAGGAATCGGGGTGCACCCTTCTCTCCTTTGAACGGAGGTTCAGTATGCAGGGCCTGGAGCCGAGCTGACTAGATCTCATCCCGGCCCCTCTGCTTAGCTTAGCTTAGCTTAGCTACACAGGTTGACCTGGGCTTCTGACTGTCCCCATCTGCAGAACAGAGCTGTGGTAGAGATTAAGTTATGTGACACGTGCTGTCTTCTCCAGCTCTGGGGCTCCGACCGAGGGGCCAGCGGGTGCTCTGTCTCATGAGGGCCCCCTTCCTGGTCCAGAGACAACCATCTTCCGGCTGTCTCCACACTTGGTGGAGATTCAAGTGGATGTGGGTTTTCCTTTGTCCTAAAAGGACAATAATCCCATTATGTGGGCCCCAGCCAGGCACCTCATTCCCTCCCCAAGGCCCCACCTTCTGATGCCTTTACCAGTGTACTGCACACGTTTTACATGTTGTCTGTCTGCCCAAGTGTCACCACGCACATCTGTGAGGCATGCACACATGCCATGCCTACCAAGTGCCCACTAACCGCTAACTGTACCAGGATGGAGAACCTTGGGGGGCAGTCTGGCTCCGTGGCCCCCCAGCCCTGCCTGTCCATTGGCTCATCTGGGGAGCTTTAGAAAAGAACTATAAGTCCCCATCTCAGATCTATTAAAATTAATTCTGGGGGCGGGGACTCAGGAGTGAAATGTTAGCACGTGCAGCTAGGAGAGTCCCTGGCTCACCCCATGCGCTGCACTGATACAGGGTAAAGGACTTATTCAAGTTCGCGTAGTGAAGTTAATCACGCAAGAAGTCCCATGTCAAAAGCTTCCGCCTCCTCCTAATCCGTACCCGTGTGACTTCCAGCACACCGAGGCCCAGCCTTTGCTCCTAGTCAGCCAGGTGGAAGGCTGAGCCCAGGGCCACCCAGTCTCACACAGCAGGAATGGAGAAGTAGGAGGGAACTTGAAGGAATGAGGGGTCCCGAGGGACTGGAAGATTGCCCTGAAACAACAGGTTTGAGGGTGGGGAAGAGGAGGGATTTCTTGATTACATGGTGTGGGGTTCCAAGCAGAAGGACCACGAGGGTGGAAATCATTTGCCCGAATTATAATTTTCTCTCTCCTTCTGGGTCGGAATGTGGCAGACCCTGAGTGCCCACAGGGCAGCGTGAATGTCTGAGCGGTACGATAAGCAAGAGCGTGTACTATGGATCAAGTCACATCCCCAACGGGCAGTGTTAGGCAGGCAGACAGGAGAATGAGAGATAGGGATCCGGACTGCCAGAGAAACTGAGGCACAGAGGAGACCAAGCTTCCTAGAGTTCCAAGGAGAGTTCCTTGAGCCAGAGGGAGGCAGTGGTTCTGTGTGCCAGGGCTTTGCAGGGCATCCTGTCCTACTTGGGCACCCAGAATGCCAAAGGGGACAGGCGGACAAACGGAGCTGTTTCCTGGGCCAAGTGGAAAGGGCCTGTAAGGGAAGAAGGAGGTAGGGAGAAGGAGGAGGCCGGGGGCCAGGCCCGGCTGCCCAGCGATAGGGGGAGCGGGGAGGCGGGTTCTCCGGGCCAGTGGCTGGGTCAGATCTCTGGCCAAAGCAAACCTGCCTCAGGGGGCAAGGGGCCTGTTCCCTCCCTGCCCAGTCGGAATTAAAGGCAAACAGAAATCCTGCAGGGCCCAGCTGTGACCCTTGACCCCACTCTCAGCAGGGCCCATTAACCCTATCTTTTCTGCACCCCCTCATATACTTTCCCAGCCTGAGACTCTGGAAACAGATCCCCCTGGCATTTGCTCACTGAACACCAGGCAAGCTCACCCCAGGCCTGCCCTTCTCCCCAGAGGACACTCGGACCGCCCCATCTTTCCTAGTCGCTTAAAAAACCGCAGCAGTCTTGACCAAACCCTGAGTCCTTCCTTATTTCTATGCCAAGAGTTAAAGGGACAGGTTTGGCTCTGTGGGTCACACTAACTGAGGCCAATGTGGCCCCTACGCCAGTGAACAGGACAGTGGTCCTGAGCCTTCATATCCTTTCCCATCCGGGGCTCCCTCCACCCGATAGTTTCCAGCAGATAAGACTGTGGGTTACCGCGGCCACACCACCGAGCCCAGCCACAAGAGAGAAGCAGGTAGCTCAGGTGTGGGGGCATCGCACCTGTGTGGGAAGGCACCTGAAGGTTTTCTGTGCTGCTTCTCCTGGGCACTCAGCTGGAGACCTGAGGTCGGAGGGAGCAGCCTGTTGTCCAAGGTCAAGGGGCTGGTCAAGGGGCGTCGTGTGGCCCCCCGGAACCATCCTTCACTGACCTGCCTTGTGAGCAAGCGCCCATTGCATTATGGGAGGCTGAGACACATGGTGCCTTCAGAGAGTGGCTGACACCTTCTCACTGCCACTCTCCCCTGTGTACCCTGGTGGGACCTCAACTTGGAGCCGTCCAAACCCAGAAAGAAGGAAGGAGGGAAAAATGAGGAATCGGGTAGAGGCAGGAAGGCTGAGGGAAATGCTTCTCAGTGATCTTTTTCCTATTTTTTGAAATCTAGATAATGTGATTTTAACAATTTTTAAAAGATAATAATAAAAATCATCTAGTGGAAGCGATTACAGATGATGATGACAGAGCTGAAGAAGAAGAGATCTTTAGAATCTACTTTTAGCAGGTTGAAAAAGAAAAAACAAGAAGAAAATGGAGGAGCAGACATCAAGGAAGCGATGAAAAGGAATCCAATACTATCTCTGTGGTCCAGAGGGGTAGCAAAGGCGACAGCAGGCCTTTGGCAGCTGTTCTGTAGCTCTGAGTCAGCTCCCACCTCAAGGTCTCATCCATCAGAGGGAGTAAAAGGAAAGGGGGCTGGGAGGAAGGTGGCCTGAGAAGGTGGCTTTCTTGGACACCACTGAAGGGCTCCCGGGCTTTCTCGAGCTGCCACCCAAACTATCCTCCAAGACAGCTCCCCATGGAAGGAGAAAATTCTCACCCACACCCCCAGTAAGCCCCCCGAAGCCTTGTGGTGTGTGGTGACAGGCCACGGACCCTGAAGAAGAAAGGCCATGGAAAGTCGAGTCAGAGGCAGTGGAAGAGGAGAGAGGAAGAGACTGCCCGGAGGGCTGGCAGCTGAGATGTACCCATGTTGGGACTGGGGCAGAGAAGTGGGGTGAGGGGGCGGGAGGTGATGGGGCCTCCCAGCTCTTCCTCCCTCCCTCTGTCCCTCCCGTTCTCTTTCATGATCTTGAAACAACCTTCAAGTCTGGGCTGGAGGCCCCAGGAGGCCGGTCACTTAGGAAACAAAACCGTCTCTTGGAGACCTCGCTAGCCCATCTGCAGCGGAGCGACGCCCCCTCCCGCACACAGTTTCTCCCATGGACTCTCACATCGGCCCACACCCGGCTGCCTAGCGCTTCCCACGGCCCACACACGTGCAAGCATGCACACGCACACGTGCACATCACGCGCTCCTCCTGTACAGACAGCCAGTTTGCCGGAGACTGATCATGCACCCAGGTGAGCACCGGCATCCCTCTCTTGAGGAGCTAGTTTGGGAGTTGTCTCAGGGTCCCTCCCCAGGGCCTCGGGGCCACACCTTCAAGTGGTCACTACGTGGGGGACATCTACACAGGTGGGGATACATCCTTCTGTCTCTGAATCCATGCTCTATTTGGGCCCTGTCCCCTCTCTTTTCATTCCCCATTTTCTCTCTCTCTCTCTCTCTCTCTCTCTCTCTCTCTCTCTCTCACACACACACACACACACACACACACACACACGTGCACGTGCACCTACTTCCTAGATCTTTCCCTACTAACCAAACCCTTGGCTGTGGACCTATTGAGCATGCTGCACCCTGGTGACCCCTCTCTGATTGGTTTCCTTATGTATTTCGGCCTGGCCTTGAACTCACCATGATCCTCCTGCCTCAGCTTCCCAATTTCTGGGATTACAGACGTGCCCCGCCACACCTAGCTCTGGTTTTGAAGCTTTCTGTCTCCCTCCTTTGCCTCTCTTCATCCAGGGCCTTGATTCACATGGACATCACTGGCCTGGGCACCCCAGATCAAAGGGCTGAGTCACCCTGGAGTCACCCTCACCACAGTGGCAGGCGGCCCATGAGGCAAGGGTAAGAATGGCCGGAGTGTCCCACCCAACTCTCACTTCGGACCCTGAGCTTGTGTGCAGCATGCCCTTGGGGCTCTGTGGGGGCCAGTGCAAGGCATGGCAGGGAGCCCTGCAGGCTGTGTGGGCCAGGAAGGGCACAGTTCTTTCCGGTACTGAGCCCGGCTGTAGGAACTAGAGCCAAGGTGTGAGGACAGGGCAATCCTGAGAAGTGGCAGAAGGGACAAGAGGGATGGCATAGAAGCCACTGGGCCCAGTGCCCAAAGCTCCCTCTTTTGGGCAGAAGGTAGACCCGGGGCTCTAGCCCAGGACACTCACACAGCCCCGTTACCCTCCGGTCTGCCTTAGCCCCGGGCCAGCTCACCCTCCTCCAGTGCCTACCCAGCTTTGGGCTACCCTGCTAGCAGCTTCGCTGTGAAGCAGTCCTTCCCAATGTCCAGCCACAGCCTCCTGCGCTGCTCCCCTCTGTACACAGGCCCTGTGTCTATTTCCCCCATCCTTTCCCTGCCTCTTCTACCCCAGGCCCAAATCCAAGGTCTGCAGAGGCCATGGAGAGACATGAAAAGGCCCGCGGCCTCCCGTCCTGCCCACCCTCCAGCCCGGAACCCAGGAGGAGGAAGGAGGGTGGGAGTGGGATATGACCTTCCGGATCTCTGTAATGGAAAAATCTCCCCTGCAGGCCAGGAGGGGGCCGGTTATTTAGGGAATTCAGATGTGAGCCCTGCGGCCTGAGAATGGATCTGCTGGAAGAGTGGTTGCTAATCCCTCTGCGGGGAGCCCCGCCCCCCCAGGCCTCAGCCCAACCAGCAGGTACCTCAGCCCCTGGGCAAAGCCCCTGCCCTCCCTCCTCTCCTCCTCCTGAATCTCAAGGCCAGTCCTGCGGCACTGGCTTCCCCCCACTCCAGCTCTGCACCCAGAGAGTTGGGACACTCTAGGAGGACTCTGTCCTCGGACTGCTCAATACTTTCTTCTCTCTCTGGCTGGCGCAGCTTAGAGAAACAGCCTGTCCAGCCTGGGGCGGTCCTCTCCCAGGCATCACCGGGGCGGAAGGCCCCTCTCCATCCTGCACCCTGAAGACTTGCCTTCCCTCCCTCTCAGGAGAAGGAAGCAAGTGGTCATCTGTCTTTCCCGTCCACGCAGCTGGTATTTGTTATGATATGGGTATGCAAACACGTCTCAGGAACTCTGCGTTTTCCTCCTTGACTTCTGCCCTCCCCGCCGTCCCACCTAGGATGGAGATTCGGCCCTCAGCTCTTTAAGAGCAGCAAAGCTAGAGGCATGTCCACCCGTTAGTAAGGGGATCCGGGACACAGAGATGTTGTCAAGCTCCTGCTGCCCTGGTCCCCTCAGGCCTCTTCTACACGTCGCCTCCTCCTTACACGCGTCCAGCTGTCCTGGAAAGCTACAGTTGCTGCGCTCACCTCTGGGAGAGCTGGGGACCTCCATGCTGCCTGGCAAGCAGCTGAGCGCCCACAAGCCCCCACCCCCGCCCGACCCCTGAATGCAGGCCCGACCTTGGGTTCCAGTCCTGATTCACTGGCCCCAGAGTGCAGGCAGCCTCTGAGGAGAGGAGACAGCGTTTCTGCTGCTGGGAGAACAGGTGTAGACTCAGGGGACCTGAGTTCTGGCTCTGTCCTGTTAGTCAAATTAACTCCTCTAAGCCCCAGTTTTCCCAGAAATGTAGAAAGGGTCAGAGCACCAGCCTCCGGCATCCTGGGACACTGAGCTGCCCGCTCCCCGGGCTGCATCCCCTACCCCTGCAGGCCCCTCCTCCCCGTCAGATGTGGCCGCCACAAGCCAAGGGGCTGGGGAAGCCAAGGCGGCAGGGACAAAACGGCAAAACCATCAACAGGCCAGTTGCTAAAGGGGCGGGCGGGGAGGAGTCCTCAGGGATCCTGTTTCAACAAACGTTTCTTTCCCGAGGAGGGGAAGGCGGGGTGGGGGGAAACGGACCTATTTAAAGCTACCCTGTTGCTCCGGCTGTCTCTGTCGGTCTGCCAGGGTCGCAGGGCGGCCGCCCCAGACGGGCAGTGTGGGCTTGGGATCCTCCTGTGACCTCTCCAGCCTAGGTCCCCTCAGCCACTCTGCCCCAAGATGGGTCGTGGGGTGAGTATCCCTCAAAAGCAGGGGCTGCTGTCTGGAAGGGAGGGGGCAGCAGAGAAAGGACCAAGTGGGAATGGGATGTGGAGGGAGGGGGACAGGGAAGCTGAGCCAGCCAGACCGTGTGAACTGCGACTAGGAGTCGCCCACGTCCACAAGGGTGGCCAGGTCACGGAGCACTTGGGCCCCGGCGCGCTCTGCTCTCCCCACCGCGCTCCTCTCCCAGGAGTGACGCTGGCCGCCTCCCGCATCTCCCGGCCTCCCAGCCCAAGGCGGTACATCTCCTGCCTCCGCTGCCCCTTGAAAACATCCTTCCTATGGATGCTGGGCCCGAGAGTGGAGCCGGTCAGCCCGAGGAGGGAGACCCTGAGGCGCATCGGGGGTCACCGCAGAGCTCCAGGGGGCCTCGCGGGCCGGGACAGCCGGGCGGGGTGGGGAAGCAGAGTGGTGCCCAAGCCACCCCGCCAGATGTCCCAGCGGCACGGTCCTCGGCTCTGGGCCATGGCCTCTGAGGACTTTCCTAAAGGCTGGTGCAAGCTGCCCCTGCCCTGGCCCAGCTCTCCCCCGGGCACTCTGCAGCCAGGGCTGTGCCCCGGGGGGAGATAAACCACACTCAGGACCGGCAGGCTCGGGGCTTCCAGTTCTTGGAAATGAAATTCCCACGTGGAGAAGAGTGACCCAATCCTTTTCCATACTGTGCTCGCTGCTTTCCTTTTGTGGAATGCTGGCAAAGGAGGGCACAGAGGGAGAGGGCATGGTGAGCCACAAGAGGATGCAAGGTGCCTACGGGGAGCTCTGGGCCAGGTTCTGGGCCAGGTTCTGGGAGTCAGGCAAATACAAGTTCCTGCACTGAGTCGAGCAGCTGGGAAAGTTCTGAGCCTGGACCCCAGGGTTCCGGAGCTAGGGTGGTGCTAGAAATAGAACCAGTGTGCGTGTGTGTGTATGTGTGTGCGCATGCATGTGTGTGTGCGCCCAAGACCACATGCTCCCCTTAGGCTGGAAATGCCCCAGATATCTTCGGGTGAGCAGCAGTGTCTGTGCCTCAGCAGGCAAATCTGCGCATGTGCAAGGCTTCAAGACACACGAGCATAGATGTCTCGGGGAAGTGGGGACCCCAGGGGTGCGAGGCTACCTGCCCTGCAGAACTGTCTGTGAACTGTGGGCTTCACAGGGGAGGAGGCCACGGCTGTGGGAATATACACTGTTCGAGCTGCACCTTGACATCTCTCGTTCCTCACAGAAAGGGGTCTCCCGCTGAGGTGCAGAGCGCTTAGGCCAGGCCAGGGCTTACTTGTCCACAAGAACAAGAGGAGGGGAGGTGGCTTTCTACCTGGCTCCATCTTGGAGCGAGGTGGATTCGACGCACCAGCTCCTGCCTGGGAGGCAACTTGACCTTGACTTCTCCAGTCTGTTCCCCCCAGCAGCCCTGCAGCTGTCACCTCCGCCCCTGCAGCTGAGGGGGACGGGGGGGGGGGGCGGACAGGACGCGTAGCAGATGTGGTCAGCTCAGCATGAAGGGTGGCAGCGGGTGAACTGGGGCACCAGGGGCCTGGAGCTTAGAGTCCCACCTGAGGAGAGCCCGGAAGAGGGAAGGTCCCTAACACCCACACCCCATTTCTAGGGTGTGTTTCACCCGCTATTCTTTCTTCCTGCATTTCTGCTCCAGAGCTAGGCCTGTCAGCCCATCACCAAATGGCCTTGAAGGGTGGCGTGGGAGCTGGGGGAGGCCAGCACTGGTGGGGGGAGCCCGGCCTGCTCCAGCTGCCACCGAGAAGCTGAGGCGGAGGGTGGGGGCTGGCTGATTTCCAACTGCCCCCACTCTGTCCCAGCCTCTGGCTTTCTCAGAAAGAACTCTCTGTTCTCCTTCAGCATTCAAGACCCAGAGAGAAGGACTCGTGGATGGGGGAGGGAAGAGCAGTGAGAGGAAGGGGGGTCCTTGCTTCCTCTTTCTTTCTCGCCTGGGCAGCCACTGGCCCCAAATCTCTGCAGGCTCCTGGCTGAGAAGCTTGAGATCTTTGCCAGGACAGGAGGAGGGGAGGGGCAGTGAATCCCAAGTTCTGGGGCTGTGGGAGGACAGAGGAGAAGCTTGGGGAAGGAGGTACTGTAAGGAGCTGCTGAAGTCAGCCACAATCGGATGTGCCAACATGTGCAGACCAGCAAGGCCTGTAGAAGGGTCCACTCGATTCTGTTGTCATCTTCCTTATTTCACATCTGAATGGACAGAAATTGCTCGGCTCTTTGGCCCTAGCCCCAGACCCTCATCAGTGTGCGCTTAGGCGCTGCTCCTGCTCCTGACGTTCCTGACGTCCCACTGAAGCTTACCCAGAATGCATTTCCTCGCATCTGGTCCCTCCACGGCTCTCCATCTTTTCTCAGCCATGCCTTGCCAAAGACAGAATTAGTGAATCCAGAGCGTCTCAATCTATCCAATGAAGCCCCCGACTTAGTAAACATTCGAGTTGCAAATTTTCACAGGCATACTCTGTAAGACTCACTCTGTCAGTTTATGAATGAATCTGTCTTACAAACGGTTCTCCCGGAATGGGACTGGTGGGTAAGTCAGAGACTTGCCGCGAAGGAGTAAATCATCCAGGGAAGGGAGAAGTAGAGTGACCCCCAACCCCATTTCCACTCCTTTTGTTGGGTGATGTCAATCTCCCCAAGATGATGAGTCTTTAGAAGGCCCCAAATAGGCTGAATTCATAGCTGGAAACAAATGCACAATCTACCAGTCACCTTTTCTCTGGAAAGCATTTCTGAGCAACACAGCCTCCGAGAGCTCATATCCTGTTAGGTCACTGTATCTTAGGAACAAATATCCACCCTGCACTTATCTCCCACCTACAGCCTTGCTCCTGATTTCATTCCTCAGGCTTTGGTTAATTCAAGGCGCTAGGTTTGTGATCTCTTCTAATCAAGGAGCTCCACACTCCTGGGATCGCCCCTGACGCTTTAATGGGAAACAATGCGTTACCATGGAGCACAGAATAGCAACACTATTCCATACGATGCCTCAGTGCTGGACACGTGGGAGCATATGTTTCCAAACTCATAGAATGACTGAGCTCTAGTAGACATGGGGTGGTGTCCCTGTCAGCTCCCCAGCTATCACAAAGGTATAACAAACGTACCATTCTGAGAATGAGAACTTTCTCTACTTTTCATTCAACTCTGAAGTAAAAAAAAACTAATGCTCCAAAAGCAAAGCCTCTTTTAAAAAAACTAACCAAACAACCAAGACCCACCCCCTCCAACAACCCTGAAAATGCACACTGTGACTGTTGATGTCAGCACCCTTTATGGGGGGGAGGATTGCACCATAGTCCAGAAAAGCTCCTTCCTGAAAGCCCAGTTTAGCCTTTAGGATGCAGCAAAACGTAGAGGCTCTGGGCAGACGCCCACCGAGCAGCCCTTCTGTGAAAGGGCGCTGCCTGATGTGGAGGAGGGAGGAGAAGAGAGAGAAGGGGAAAGTGCGTGAGACGGCACTGTTCTCAGGCACTAGTCATGGCCCCGACCTGCCCCAGGCCCTCCAAGATGGCTCCCCTCGGATGGATACATCGCACACCCTCTCCCGCTAGACCCCTGTCGGACCTGGAGGCCTAGAGAAAGAGAACTTTGGCTTCGTGAGGCTATGGTTAAAATGTCCTTCCGATCTCACCAGATGACAGAGATGACCCAAGTGTTCCATGAGTTTTAGTATTAGATTTGCCTCTTGACACGATACAGTCCAGTTCTCTGCTAACCCAACTGTGCTTTGGAGCATTGAGTCCCATGTGTTAGCCTTATCCAGTCTTGGGGAGACCTGGTCAGTGGGGTGGAGGGGGATCCCATAGGCCCTGCATTCCCATTGCCTGGGTGCATTCTGACCTTAAGTTATTTACCAACCTTTTTCTCTTGCCAGTTTTATCCCAAGGCTTACTCCCTCAGATTCCTAGCCACCTCTACACTTCCCTAAGTTTAATAACCATGGTGTTGGGCAAAGACCATCCCACAGGGGTTTCCAGGCCCTCAACCACCCCAAGCCTGTCCACTTCCCTTCCAGAATTCTCCTAGATAGTGTAGGATGTGGTTTTCAAAATTGTGGGATGTCCTATATATAGCAGCAGCATCCTTTAAGCAGAGGATTTTTTTTTTTTTTTTTGTAGTTGAGGCTGGCTCTGAGCTCACTATGTAGCCCAGGCAAGCCTGGAACTCAGCAATCCTCCTGCCTCTGCATCCCAAGTGCTGGGATGACAGGCATGAGCCACCATGCCTGGCGCTGTGGTATGTGGTACTGATTGCTGGTGGGTGTGAGTCACCACGCCCAGCATTATTGTATGCGGTTACCAGGATCAAACTCAGGACCTTGTGCTTGCTAGGCAGACACTGGAACCACTGAGCTAAATCTCCAGCCCAGCAGAGGAAATCTTAGCAGACGCCTCGGAGCTCTGCAGTGGTCCTCAGACTGAGGCAGAACTGGGCTCCCTTCCCCTTTTCTCTTCCCCCCAGGACAGTCATTATCTTTGAATCTTGTGCCTCCGGTGCCTGGTCTCCCTGGTTGGCTGATGGGGACACAGGCCGACCTGTCCCCCTAACTCCGTGGTCCCCCTTCCTCTCGCAGGCCGGCCGTGAGTACTCGCCTGCCGCCACCACTGCGGAGAATGGAGGCGGCAAGAAGAAACAGAAAGAGAAGGAGTTGGATGAGCTGAAGAAGGAGGTGGCCATGGTGAGGTCCGCAGCCCTGCCTGTAGGCCGAAGGCCACGGAAGAGGAGTTGCATGCCGGGAGAGCTCCCAGGGCCCCTCCTGTGCTCCTCACTTCACCCTGTGCCTCCTTCCCTAGAGTAACTCCTCTTCCCTTCCCCAGGATGACCACAGGCTGTCCTTGGATGAGCTGGGTCGCAAGTACCAAGTGGACCTGTCCAAGGTGAGCAGGCGGACTTCAGCGGGTAGGGGACAGCAAGAGGTGAGACAACCACACAGCACTGGGCGGGAGAGCTGTGAAGTCCGAACACAGGGTTGTTTCCAAGTGAGGAAACAGCCCAGAAGTAAGAAACTTCCCCAGAAACGTGGTCATCTGGGGGCAGAGCTAGAACTCGAATCTGGACCCTTGTTCCCTTGAGCAAAATTCTTTCCCTGTGTTTTACCATTTCAGAATGTTAGGCTTAGCAGTTGGACTGTGCCATTTCCCTGCTTGTGTGACCTTGGAAAGTTCCATCTCAATCTCCTAGCTTTAATTAACAAGACACCCTTACCTACCCCAGAGGGTTGCTGCAAAGATTAGATAAATGTGCACAGTGCATCTATCACAGCATATGGTAAAAAAAAAAAAAACTACTGAGAGGAAAGGGGGGGCCCTCACTGTCTACTGGGTCAGCACTGGGAAAGGAGGACCCCCGGAAGTCAGGACTCCTTAGAACCCAGGTCCCCACCAGGTGCCCCTCGGAACCCAGTTAGGGTGCTTCCCCCCACTCCCACCTCAAGCAAAGTGACACCCCACCTTTCCCAGAGCTGACCCTGTAGACAGTGAAGCCCCCCCTTCCTGCCCTTACACTAATTTCCTTCTACCATATGCTACTCACCCAGCACTGTGTACATTTCGCTAATCTTTGCAACAACCCTGCGAGGTAGGTAAGGCCTATTAATTAGAACCTGGAGATTCAGGTGGAAATTTCCAACATTACATAAGCAGGGAAATGGCCCAGTCCAGTTACTAATCGTAACATTCCGAAATGGTTGTGCTCGCTTTGGCAGCACATATACTAAAATTGGAACGAAATGGTAAAATACTGGTTTTTTAAGCAAAACACTCATTATTACTTTTTAGATATACATATTGATAGTATTCATCATAGGGAATTCATGCCTGTGCGTGACATATCTTACTTCTTTTCCGATTCCCTTCCTCGACCTCTCCTTGCCTCCTTATATACAATAGCTTTGTTTCCACATTTTCTCTCCTCCTTTTTTTTTTCTTGTCCCTTTCCCATTCCCTCCTCCCTTCCTCATTTGAACATTTTCTTCCAATTTCCCAATGTCCATTATTCATTTTTGTCCATATTTCCACTTTCAGTTTCTCACACCAGAGAATGAACACAGTATTTAAACACGTGTGCCTGATTTATTTCAATGAAGAATGTGTTCTCAAGATACATCCATTTAGCTACAAATGTCTCCAGTGTGTCCTTTATGGCAGAGTAGTACTCCACTGCTTAAAAAAAAAAAACGCATCTTCTTTATCCGTTTATCTATTCACAGGCATTTGGGCTGTTTACAGGGTTGTTAATCTGCTGGACGTGGTAGGCCCAGGCATCTGGGGGGTTGAGGTGTGTGGATCACTTGATCCCGAGTTCAAGACCAGCCTGGGCAACACTAAGAATTTGTCTGAAAAAAAAAAAAAAGTGTTAATAGAAAAACTTTATGGGCTCTCCTTCTACACTCCTTCCTGACTGCACCTCCTTAAATCCTGTGCCCCTGTTCCCGTATCTTACTTTATTTCCCTTAACAACGCTTTCGCCCTCTGGCTTTAACGTGCGCCTGTTTGCTGTGCTCATGACCTTTCTAGAGGGCAGGAACTCTATGGGCTGTGTCTACCCCTGAATCCCCTATAGTGCCTGCTATATAGTAGGTGCCTAAGACACATGTAGTAAGCGAATGAATGATACAAAGATAAATAAGCTGACTCGGTTCAAAGTCTAGTAGAAAAAAGTTGACTTCTAAAGTGATACGTCAAGTGTCTCTAGAACCAAGCATAGGGTACTATGAAGACTCAAACAGGGTCCAGAGCAGCAAGGCCTGGCCTGGATTCCTATGGAAAATGCCAGGCGATTGCCGAGGTGTGGTGCAGGGCTCTCCCAGAAGGCACGGTAAGAGGGAGAATCTGCGAAGACGGTTGGGGTGAGGTGTCTCTCCTCCCAGGGAGTTTATCCAGGAGGTGTTGTGACCCCAGTGGAAGCGTGTGTCGGTCCTATATCATCAGAAGTGACACCACAGCCAAGTCTTCCGCGGCCTCCTGGGCCTCCAAGTCCCCTCGCAAATGGCACTAGTGCCCGCTGATGTTCTCCCGCCCTTCCAGCCAGGTGGGATTTTCCTCCGAGCTGGACATCAGCGCCCTGCGGAGGCGCCTGTGGGATGCGGTGCCTGTCAGGTCGGCTCTGCGTCCTCAGCCTCACACCTCTTCTTTACCTTGCTCCCTAGGGCCTCACCAACCAGCGGGCTCAGGACATTCTGGCTCGGGACGGCCCCAATGCCCTCACCCCACCCCCCACAACCCCCGAGTGGGTCAAGTTCTGCCGTCAGCTCTTCGGGGGCTTCTCCATCCTGCTGTGGATCGGGGCCATCCTGTGCTTCCTGGCCTTTGGCATCCAGGCTGCCATGGAAGACGAACCATCCAATGATAACGTGAGCCGCATACCTGACCTCAGACCAGCTCTTAACTCTGTCCTCTAACTGTAAGATGCTAATATAGATCGCAAGGAACAAGACCCTTGGGTCAGTGTCCAGTAGCTGCCGATACCTCGGGCTGAAAAGGGGTGAGGCTGTGGTACCTTTCTACAACGCACCCTCCATTCCCCGGCACTCAGTAGTGAGTCAGTCCTCCTGCCCTTTTCATCCTAGGAAACCAGGGAGTGGAAGATGGAGGGAGGTGAGAGAGAAGGACTTTTCCCTACCACTGTCTCTCCCAGGGACAGACAGAGGTCTGGGCTCTGGCGTCGGAGGGCACTAGGTTCCTCACACTCTCCTTTCTTACCAGTTATACCTGGGCGTGGTGCTGGCAGCTGTGGTCATCGTCACTGGCTGCTTTTCATACTACCAGGAGGCCAAGAGCTCCAAGATCATGGATTCCTTTAAGAACATGGTGCCTCAGGTAAACGGCACGGCTGGGCTCAGTCCAGGCCTGGTCCTGAGGCTCCTGGGCTGCGATGGAGACAGGTCCCAGGTCCCCACACTGGAGCCCAGCTGTGTGGCTAAGGGTGTGGGGATTTCCTTCCGCACTGGTGGGCTGGAGAGGGGCCAGCAGCCATCAAAGGCGGACACAGAGAAGAGCATTTCCCATGATGTCTGTGGCTCCTCCACAGCAAGCCCTCGTCATCCGTGAGGGAGAGAAGATGCAGATCAACGCGGAGGAGGTGGTGGTGGGAGACCTGGTGGAGGTGAAGGGCGGGGACCGCGTCCCTGCTGACCTCCGGATCATCTCCTCTCACGGCTGTAAGGTGAGGAGCTCACGCCCTGGCAAGTGGAGTGTCAGAGCAGGCTGTGCAGACCTTGGAGACTCCCCTGGACAGGGCGAGGAGACCCGGTTCTAACGTCAGCCCCTCACTCACCCTCCGGCTGGACCTTCCGCCAGCCTGCAGTGTCGGGCTTGTCTCCGTACGGCCAAGGCTCTGTGCCCTGGGGATCACCTATCCCAGTCATCTCCTGAGTATCGGGTGTTCAGACAGTTTCCGCCTGCTACCCGATTTCCCTGGGAAAGAATGGTGTCAGCCTCCTGGAGAGGTGCTGCCGGTGGCCACACAGGCTGTGCCTTGAGCAACCCCGGGAAGTACATTCCCGTTGACTACAATGTCGGCACCCCCTGGGGTTGTGCAATGCAGTGACCTTGTTTACATTCCCCCCATTTTACAGAGGTGTATCTGGGGGATCTGATCTGTTAGTAAAGCAGATAACCCAAAGTCACACAAGACGTTGGTAAGAGCCAAGATTCCAGACCAGAGCAGAGGCAATAGCTGAGTAATGTCATAAATATGTGATGAGGGCAAGAGTAATTTTGTCCCTCGTGTCATGGAGATTGAGGGCAGTTGGACCTGGCCCAGGAGAGAGCTGTGTGCGGCGTGCTGCCTCTGCTGGTCTGACCATCCCCTCCTTTCTCAGGTGGATAACTCATCCCTAACGGGCGAGTCGGAGCCCCAGACCCGCTCCCCTGAGTTCACTCATGAGAACCCCCTGGAGACCCGTAATATCTGTTTCTTCTCCACCAACTGCGTGGAAGGTGAGAGGCGGGCCTGCCGGGGATCTCCTCGTCCTGACCCAGTGGAGGGAAGAGGCTGAGTCTTACTGACTCCTCAGTCAGGACTGGAGGCTGTAACGGTCTCACTTAGCAAAGTCTCTGCTATACAGGATGGGATGGAGACATCCGGGACCTTGAATATTACAGAAAGAGTTCCCTCCAGAGAGCAAGCAATGCATTGGCAAGAGGCAACATGACCCCTGGGAAAGTCACCTCCCACCAGACAAGCTCTGTTCAGTCCAGCCCAGGACTCTGAGATATTGGGTGAAGACGTCCCTATATATGCAGACACACACACACACACACACACACACTCACACACACACACACAGATGTCCAAGACCAACCTTGATTCCTAGGAGCTTCTGAGTTGAACCGGTGCCTTCTGCTTGTGGTTCCAGCTTAGTTAGTTCCTTTGACCAGAGCTCAGGCTGGAGGAGGCAGGAACGCTTTCAGGCCAGCTGGACACGTGGTCCTCCTTCAGGAGGATGTATGGAGGCTGCATCGAGCCAAAGGCGGCCCAGGTCGCTCCATTCCTGCCCTGAGTTCAAGAGATGAGTGCTGAAGGTCAGTGAGAACTGCCAGGGCCTCCACCCCGACCGGGCAGAAGTCTGAGCACAGATCGCCCAATGCCCGCTGTGGGCCAGCCAGTGAGCGATGTCGGGCCACCTTGAGTCGGGGTGGGGTAAGAGATGGTGGGAGAGGGAGGCCTGCTCAGCCCACAGGCCCCTGAAAATGGGGCAGAGGCGATCTTGGATCCCAGCTCCACAGCCTTTCCTTCCCATCACCCATTTTTCCTCAGCACAGTATGTTTCTTTGGGGCTGTTTCCCGCCTTCAGCAAATTGGAATTATAATGAAGCTCACCTCACGTTGAGTTTCCTAAATTTTTAATGTGCTGAAGTTCTGAAATGTGTACTACATTTCCTTTAATTGATTTGTTCAGAAATGCCTGACAAGATATTCCTACCGCTTAGGCAGCAGTTGGCTCTAAAGAGAGGAGGAGAGAGAAAATAAAAGGAACTAACATTTGTTGAGTGCCTACTGTGTGCCACGCACTGGTCTATGTGCGTTAGAGCATTAATCTCACCAAATTATTATTATTATTATTACTATTTATTTATTTATGTATTTATTTTGCTTTTGAGACAGGGTCT